>QRFJ01003743.1:0-135671 GCA_006176705.1 Cocos nucifera | reverse complement strand
CAACCTCTAATGCAGCGATATATCTGCTTCCATGGTGGAATCTGCTATCATGGTTTGCTTGGAACTCTTCCAGCTGACAGCACCACCATTGCACACAAATAGACTCCTAGATGTCGACTTTTGATCATCTACATCGGACTTGAAATCCGAGTCTATGTATCCCTGGACCTGGAGTTCTACGTTAGCAAAGACCAACATCATATCCTTAGTTCTTCTCAAGTACTTAAGGATACATTTCACAGAAGTCTAGTGTTCTTCAACTAGATTTGACTGGTATCTGCTTGTGACACTTACAGCATGGGCTATATCAAGTCGTGTACATAGCATGGCATACATGAGGCTCCCTATTGTAGAAGCATAAGGGTTCTTGCTCATGCGTTCTATTTTCTCAGGTATGCTAGGGCACATCTTCTTGGAAAGATGAATACCATGTTTGAAGGATATTAATCCCCTCTTAGAGTTTTCCATACTAAACCTCTTTAGTACTTCCTCTATGTACATCTTCTGTGAAAGTCCTAGCATCCTATTCGATCTATCCCTATAGACCTTAATTCCTAGAATAAAGGATGCTTCACCTAGGACTTTCATGGAGAACTCCTTGGACAACCAAAATTTGACTGTCGTCATCATGGGAATATCATTCCCAATAAGGAGGATGTCATCCACGTATAATACGAGGAAGACAACAGCACTCTCACTGACTTTTTTGAAGACACATGATTCCTCTTCATTTTTTATGAAACCAAATGTTTTGATCACATCATTGAAATGAATGTTCCAGCTCTGAGATGCTTGCTTAAGTCCATATATGGATCATTGCAGCTTGCAAACCTTGTGATCAGTATCACTGGATGTGAAACCTAGCGATTGTTCTATATAGATATCTTCCTCAGGATATCCATTCAAGAATGCCATTTTCGCATCCATTTGCCATATTTCATAATCGAAATAGGCTGCAATGGCAAGCAATGTGTGGATGAATTTTAGCATAGCCACTGGGGAAAAGGTATCCTGATAGTCAATGCCTTTGCATTGACTATAACCTTTTGCCACTAGTATTGCCTTGAATGTCTGCACATTTCCATCTGCACCAATCTTTCTCTTGAAGATCCATTTACACCCAATAGGTACTATACCTTCTGGTAGATCACCAAGGTCCAAACTTGGCTCGAATGCATCGAGTCAATTTCTGACTGCATTGCCTCTAGCCATTTCTCGGAGTTGATATCTGATATCATCTCATTATAGGTTTTGGGATCATCACAATGAGCACCATTACCTACGAGGAACATTTGCTCTACTTCCTCTGAAATAATACCTAAGTATCTTTCAAGGGGATGGGAAACTCTTTCCAATCTACGAGGTGGAGGAGGTAGTATTCTTATTGGCTCAACATGATTTGGTTCCAATTAGTCCTTAGCTCATTGTACTTGTGAGACTTTCTCATCAAGCTTAATCTGCTTTCCAATGCTGCTATCTTGAATAAACTATTTTTTAAGAAAGATGGCATGTCGACTCACAATCATATTGTGGTCTTTTGGAATGTAGAAATAGTATCCTAATGACTCTTTAGGATATCCTATGAATCGAGCTCTGAAGGACCTAAACTCTAACTTGTCCGCTTGTTGTCTTTTGACATGAGCCGGACAACCCCAAATTTTGACATAACTCAAACTTGATTTCTTACCGTGCCATATCTCATACGGTGTGGTAGGAATAGTCTTTGAGGGAACCTTATTCAATAGATAAATTGAAGTTAAAAATGGTTGTCCCCAAAGAAAATCAGGAAGGTCTGTGAAACTTATCATGGATCGGACCATATCTAATTGGATCCGATTTCTCCATTCTAAAATTTCGTTGAGTTGAGGTGTTCCTGGTGGAGTCCATTGAGAGACTATGCCATTTTCGTTAAGATAGTCTAGGAATTCTCGACTAAGGTATTCGTCTCCTCGATCTGATCGAAGAACCTTAATGGGTTTTCCAATTTGTTTTTCTACTTCATGTCTGAATTCTTTGAACTTTTCAAAAGCTTTAGACTTGTATCTCATAAGATACACATACCCATACCTAGATAGATCATCGATAAAGGTAATGAAGTAGATAAAATTGCCTCTAACCGGCACATCAAATGGGCTGCACACATCAGTATGTACTAGGGCAAGAAGATCTGTGGCCCTCTCCCCATGTCCTACAAAAGGGAGTTTGGTCATTTTGCCTTGGAGACAAGATTCACAAGTTGGATATGACTTGGAAGTCAATGGATTCAATAGCCCATTTTTCTCTAATTTGTTGATCCTATCTTCTACTATATGACCTAATCTTAAGTGCCATAGATATCTGTCGTTTGGACTATCCCTAGGTCATTTGGCATTCACGTTTTGCTCGATAGTTAAAATAGGTACAATCAATATGTAGCTGATAAAGATCGTTAATAAGGAAACCATTTGTAATTTTATTTCTTTCATAAAGAATGTTACAATGGTCCTTAAAGAAGGTAATCATATAGCCTTCCAGTGCTAAGCATGAAACAGAAATCAAATTTCTGCTAGCTGCAGGCACATAATAACAGTCTTTCAAAACTAACTCTAAATCAAATGGTAATCGAAGAGGATATGTTTCCATCACCACTGCAGCAACTCTTGCTCTATTACCAACGCGTAGGATCATGTCTCCATCCCTCAGCCTCCTGCCATCCTCAAGATCCTGCATGGAAGTGCATAGATAAGCACTAGAACCAGAGTCAAGCACCCAACTGGATGCAGAAGTAACCGTAAGGTTAGACTCAGTAATGAGCATACCTCCAGAAGGACCTTCCTTCTTGTTCTTCAGGGTGGCTAGGTAAGTAGGGTAGTTTCGTTTCCAGTGGCCGTCGCTGTTGCAATAGAAATACTTTTCTTTGGCGGCGGCTTTCATCTTTGGCTCTGCCTTCTTCTTCTTTCCTCCTTCCACCTTCTACTTTTTCATAGACTTCTCTTTCTTTCCATAAGACTTTCTTTTGGAAAAAGTCCATTCTATGGCAAGAACTGAGCCTTTAGAATCTTTCATAGAAAGCTCAGCGGTGACCAGCATGTTCATTAATTCAGCCAAGGAATTTTGAAGTTTATGCATGTGGTAATTCATGATGAATTGCCCATATGCATCAATCAAGGATTGTAGAATAATATCATTCTGCAGATCCAAGTCTAACTTCACACCGAGCTTCTTAAGCTCTTTCATGTCCTTGATCATCATCAGAAAGTGATCTTGGACTGACTGCCCATCATGCATCTTAGCCTTAAAAAGTCATTTCATGACTTGATACTTGGCTATGCGACTCTTTTCACCAAACATCTCCTGCAGGTGAGCCAACATTTGGCGACCGATCCCAATATCTTTATGTTGGTGCTTGAGCTCATCAGACATGAAGCCCAACATGTAATATCTGGCCTTATTATCTTCCTCTATCCATTTTTTTAGAGATGCTCTCTATTTAGTGGATGGATGGGCTGGTAAGATGGGAGGGTCCTAGTCCAATACATGGGTTAACTTCTCGAAATCTAAAATAATTTTGTAGTTCTTGAGCCAATCTTTACAATTGGGTCCAGTCAGTCTATATGTGTCCAAGATACGTGCCAATGGATTGGACGTAGATATTTTTCTGTAGAGAGTCAAAGATTCTAGTTAGATATTATAATTATGACTTGACCAATTTGTTTAAGAATTTTATTTTTAAACAAATTAGCTTCCACTATTTTCTTGGATCCCTACACTCCCTCTATAGAGATGCAAAAATCTCCATAATTAATGATTTCTAGTGGATGGTGCGGTCTCATCAACTAACTCATCACCCCACCTAACAGTTATTGGTGATGGGTTAGCCAATGAGTGAACAACTCTTGTTCAATGATTCTCTAATCATGGTGTACCCGAACTTGATCTCTAATTCATGAATCTCACCATATCCAAAATATTGATCCACTCCTTAGTTAAGTCAGACCCACCATTTGCACAGACTAGATTTCTAATTGAGTCTCTCACCGTATCCAAAATATTGAGCCCAACTCATCCTCCAGCCCATAGCATCCAATGCCTAATAGATATGGTTGCGTCTTCCTAATACAACTAAGCCACTGTATCCAGCCGAGAACAATCAACCCCGAAAAGGGTCCGCACATCTACAATGGTGGAAGACCTCAGACTTAATATTTTCTTAGGGAGAATTGATTCAGGTCTCATTAATCTAGACTTGTCATAATCATAACAATTATGACTAACCTAGTGGCATGGGTTAGCTCGGATTATTGACCACCTCAAATCAGAACTGGGTTAACAGATATGGCCAAGTAAGTGAGACCGATGGAAGGGATATGCCATTAACTCGTACAAAAATGCATTCAGGTCGAGTAGCTCCCAATTAAAAACCAGTCGGTCGTATGTGCCAAACTTACCTTAGACACTAAATTGTTGAGCCAAAACCAATTGGATTAGCCTACAATCCAAACTCTAACCTCTGAGCCTAATTAGGTCTTGCTTGATCGTGACTCAATCTTGACCCAAACTTAATCCTGTTACGCTGGTCAATATAAGCATTGTTGATCCCATCTAACCAACTCTTGATTCGGTTTGATCAACCGCTTAGACCTAATTGAGCTACCCAAGCCCGAACCCAGTATTATGAATATGCCTTAGATCTAAAATTTTTAATTTTAGACCTAATTAATATTCTATAATCTTAATTCTTAATTAAGTAGGGTTCATAAACAAAATATGCATAATAAATCCTAGGGTCTCAGGATCTAGGGTTTTGTAGAAAGTAAGTTTTGGGTTTCTAATTAATGATGAACGTGCAGCACCCCTACACATCATAAGAACATCCCATCGAATGGGATGAGAGGGTTTTTAAATCCTTCTTCATTCTTATGACCGGACGGCCAAGAGGAATGCCTTAATCAGGAACATATAATACTACAAAATAATTTTAGATCTATTTCATATATCTCATATACAAATTAGATCTAATCATGGCATATTTTGCATACATCTCATATATCGAATCATGCATATTTTTAGATCTAAATTATCTCATAATAATCTAAAAAATTAGATTTAAACTGATCTTATCAAAATAAACTCTAATCTAGGCAACTATGTAGAACTATTCTACGACTAGTCTAGACATGCATCAATCATATCTCATATGTTGTTTAAAATTAAATAATTTTATTTACTATTTTTTAGATGTTATTATAATAATTATAATATCAAAAAATAGTAAATAAATAGATTTAAAATATAATTTAATTAAATTAAATTAAAAACATGCAAGACTATTCTATAGAATAATTCTATTTTAGAACTAGTCATGCATATTTTCTAATCTTAGATCCAAATCATTTAATTTTAATTTTTTATGATTTCAGATCTGATCACATCTCATGTAATATCTAAAATCATTTATTTTCTAATTAGAATAAATTTAAAATCAGATATGAACACTTTTAGAACCTTGGCTCTGATACCAGTTGAAGGAAAATCCTAATTTTTTGGATCAGATTCGTTCAGATCTAATCGGATCAAGAGATATATTTTAAAAATTTTTCTCTATGATCCTAATCAGATTTGAGAGGCTTCAAATCTAATCCTTATTATTCTAATAATAAAAATAAAATCTAAATTAAATCAAATTTAATTTACCTTGATGTAGGGTAATCCTATTACCCGTTGATGATCCTGTAAGAAGTTGAAGTTTCTAGATGCACATACAGTACTGGCTCTTCATCCAATATCCACTTGGATTGGATCTAGAGATCCTCTTCTTCTCTATCACATCTCCAAAATTAGATCTGGATCTGATCTGGAGGATCTTCAAAATACCTTTTGAAGATTAGCAGTTGTCCTTTGCAGTAGTGCAACCTTCTAGCTTTTTATCGCCTTTCTCTTGTCTGGATAGCACCAACTAAGATCCCAAACTCATTTTGGGCATAGAGAGGAGAGGGAGAAGGTAGACTTGGCATGGAGGAGGAGAGGAGAGGCAGCCTTGGGGCGTGGGAATTTCAATTCTTTTTTCAATACTCTTTGAGTTGGGCATAGGGTCTTATTTATAGACTATGCGTGATCCAACTCCTCTTCTTCTCAACCAATCATAATCCTTTGTGAAATTAGATCTAAATCTGATTGGTGGAAATAGCGTCCCTTGGATTCCTCCTTAGATGGCACCTAAGACCAATCAAACTTGGTTCATAGGAGAAGTCTAATCAGAATCCAAAAGGGAGATGGAGTCCCTGTCCAATAGGGACTCCTGAGCGCCTCCAGCTTGGGCACATGCCAAGGGTGGCGTGTGCCCTTCTCTTTGTCAGGTTCTAGCAGGAGGACAGTACCCCACCAGCTCTCCAATAGGTGCATGACACATGGACAGAAGTCAAAGTGTCAATGGTCAACATTTGACCAGTCAAAGGTCAACTTTTGACCAAAGTCTAAGGACGAGAAATGGTAGGTGACCAAAAATGGTAGGTATTATCTTACAAAATAAGACAACCTTTTTCTAACCTGGACATTCTCCAGTTAGATCAAGTGAAGGCCTCTGATCGAGCACAAACTCCTTTGACTCAGTCAGGACAACTATTTACGATAGTAAAAGAAGAACGTTAGGTTCAATCGAGTGCTAGCATGATTTCCTTGAACCTAATTGAATCTCATTTAGATCAATTGAACTGGATTAATTCAATTGATGATCACCAAATTCAAACCTTTTTTTGTGTGACCCAGTTAGATTCAGTTCTATATGGTAATGGGATATGTCATGATCTCTATCATCTACATCATAGAAACTCCTTTCGATGGATCAGAACTCTTCTGATTCGAAAAGCTAGAATGATCGATCATCTAAATCATTCTAATTGCTTCCAAAATCCATCAGTGACACCTAGCAGTATGTGGTGGCAACCCATAAGAGCTGAATGCAAACCTCTTGGTGCAGCTACCTGTGTGATTAAGTTCTTCTATCTTGAGCCCCGATCAGATTAGGGTTTAGGTGAACTCATCAAACCCTAGTCTCTGTCATATGATGTAATCATTCGATTCAAATCCAATGTGAAAACCTAAATAGAAACTCTTTCTATTATTTTACTCTACCATGGCCTTGGGCTTCTGGACTTGATTCTCATGATCATCATAGGGCTGCTCCTCTACCACCGAGGTAGATAGATTCCATCTTGATGCGATCCAGTTTCTACAATGAACATGCTATAGCCAACATATATCTCAGGGTTCCGTATGGCTAGGAGATCGAGTTATGGTGTAGTCAAACTATAACACCCTTAAGGTAAACTATCGATGCAGCTCAGGTCAAAGAACCAAAGAACTAGACACACCACTGCAGCATCGAGTCAGTCTTTGACGAGAAGGTAGACTTCCAAATGACTAGTCAAGATGGTCACACTTAGTTCCCTCATTCTCTAACGAGTACCTATACTCTCATTTTGGTATTTCCACACCATAGACTCAAGACTCATCTACCAAAGAGAAGCGATTGTATACCAATCTTCTGGATCAGTCACCATCCTCGTGATGATCCTATGGTCAAAAGCATTTTATGAGTTAATAATGATTTATTCATGTCTTAAATTTTCAACTCTTGAAAATATGAATTATCATTATCATTAACTCAAAGGATGTATCACAGACACTAAATACACATATGTGATAGAAAATAACCTATTTTATTGATTTTAGTCAAAATTATAATTTTGCCCCTAGAAGTGTATTACAAGTGTCAGCCAATTCTGGCTTCTAGGGCATATATATCTAACAATAGTTTGACTACACCATGACTTGGTCTCCTAGCCATTCGAAATCCTAAGGTGTATGTTCTCTATAGCATGTTCATTGTAGGAATTGGATTGCGCCAAGAGAGAATCTATCCACCTTGATAGATGAGGAGTAGCCCTATCATGATCATGAGAATCAAATCCATAAGTCCATGACCATGACAGAGTGAAATAATAGAAAGAGTTTATGTTAAGGTTTTCACATTAGATTTGAATCGAATGATTAATTTATATGATGAAAATTAGTGTTTGACAAGTTCACCTTAACCCTAATCCGATCGGGGCTGAAGATAGAAGAACTTAATCACACAGATAATTACACTGAGAGGTTCGTGTTTAGCTCTGATTGGTTGCCACCATATACTACTAGGTGTCACTGTTCAATTTTGGGAGCAATTAGAATGATTTGGATGATAGATCATTCTAGTTGTCTGAATAAGAAAAATTTTGATCCATCGAAAGGTATTTCGATGATGTCAATGATAGAGATCGTGACATTCTCATTACCATACGAAATTGAACCTAGCTAGATCATACAAACAATGGTTTGGATTCGGATATCATCAACTGGGCTAATCCAGTTCAATTGATTTAAATTAGATTCAATTAGGTTCAAGAAAATCATGCTAGCACATGATTGAGCCAAATGTTCTCCTTCAACAATCATCAAAAGTTGTCTCAATTGAGCCAAATATATTTGGGCTGACTTAGATATCTTCACTTGGTCTGACTGGAGCTTGTCTAGATCAAAAAAGTATTATCTTAATTTATGAGATAAATTTGAGACAACACCTACCATTTTTCGTCACCTGCTAATTTTTGTCTTTTGACTTTGGTCAAACATTGACCTTTGACACTTAGACATCTGCCCATATGTCATACACCCATAGGAGAGAGATTTGACCTCTTGTCCCCCTCCTAGAAAGGGAAAAAGAGGGGGCGCATGCCTAGGGAGGTGTGCACCCAAGGATAATGACGCCTGGAGTCCCATGCAGATGGGACTCTAGATTGCTTCATGGTATCAAATAAGGTGGCACCAAAAACTCTACTTTGAGTAGTCTTGACGCCACCTAAGGATGTTTGAGAGGGGCTCTCATCTGATTGGATCAGGTGATATCATCCCACCAATCAGATTTAGATCTGATTGCACGTAGAGATGTGATTGGTCGAGATGATGTGGCACTGCATGGCATAGTAGGGTCTATATAAACCCTATCTGTGCCTAGGTTTGAGAGTGCTCTCCCCTTGCCCATGCCACATAGCCTTCTCCCCTCTCCTCTATGCCTACCTCTAATCCTCTCTCTCCTCTCCATGCCCAAGAGGCTTTGGGCTCAAGTTTTGTGCAATCCAGGCAAGAGAAAGGCGATAAGAAAGGAAGAAGGTAGCACTACTACAAGAGACAACATCGAATCTTCAAAAATTATTTTGAAGATTTTCAATATTAGATCTTGATCTGATCTTTGAAGGAAATATTAAAAAGGAGAAGACCTTCGGATCCTACCTGAGTTGATACCGGTAGAGGCCAGGCAATTGCATGGCTGCATCCAAAACCTCAGCAAATTAGTAGGATTATGATAGGATAATATGATTACCTAAGAATAAGGTATAAATTAAATTAAATTTATTTTATTTTATTTTACTAGATTCATTAAATTAGATCTAAAAGGTATCAAATCTAATTTAGATCTAGGAAGAAAATTTTTGAAATATTTCTTTTGGTCAAATCAGATCTGAACGAATCTAATCCAGAAAATAAGATTTTCCCTTCATCCTTGACCTAATCTAAGAAAATAATTGATTAGATTTAGTCAATTCTCTAATTAAGTCCATTCTTTAATCGAACCATAAGTCTAACCTAATTAATAGACCTAATCCCCACTAACCCATTAACCCAATGTGTTATGATTCGTGTCATAGGATCTTCAATTTACAATCCTAGAACCTAATGAAACTTCTTAATTCTGAATTAAGTTTTGGGCTGAGGGTTGGGTTTGGCTTTGCGAAAATGATTTTCATGTATGTAAAATACTTTTAAAATATGGTTCTATCAACCAAGTTGCATGTTTGATTCATAATCAATATGCAAGTAAAATAAACATGAAACTACTTTAGCCTAATCTAAATAGGTTCACGTAACTGAAATAGTTTCAATAATAATCAATCATAAATCTCCCTAGATCAAATCTAACACATCTATGATGATTAAAGTTGGATTAAAATATTTTTAATCAGATTATAAAATCTCTTAGATCTAATCTAAAATTTTATGAATAATATTTTAGATCGACACGTACTAGGATAATTTTTCCACTATAAGGGGTAGACCTTACAGTAGGACAACCCTATGGTAGTCCATGCAATCTAAAATATTTTATTTTTAGATCTAAAATAATTTTTAATTTATTAAATAATAAATAAAATTAAATTAAATCTAATAAATTTATGATTATAGTTAGATCATCACAAACTAGGATAACCTTTTCACTATGAGGGGTAAATCTTACAGCAAGACAACCTTATGACAGTTTGCAAGATCTAAATTTTTAATTTTAGATTTAATAATTAAACTATAAATTAGATCTATTTAAGAAATAATCTAAATATGCACAAAAATCATGTCATAAGAACCTAGGCTCTGATAATAATTGAAGGAACCAAATCTTGGGTTTCATGGGTAGATCTTGAAACATTTTCAGGATCAAGCAGTCGAAGACTTAAATAAATTAAATATTTATTTAAATAAATATATAAATACCTAAATTATAGATCTATTACATGATCAAGGTATGATATTAAATCAAAAATTAAAAACATAAAGGAGAAGGAAAGGTTGATCACATCAACCTAGATCTACACTACATCTAATGTAGGTATGAAATCGATAGATTAGATCTATTACCTATGTAAGTTAGACGTTCTAACTTACTGATCTAAGCTTGAGGATGAAGTCATGAGCCACACATGTGTCCGACCTCTAGGAGTCACCCACACGAGCCTATGAACTCTGATCTGAAGTCTGATGCAGGAAATCAGCACAGCATGCTTGTACCATACTGATCCTTCTTCGATGGTTGATATGATGCTCTCTTCTTCAAAACATGGACTCTACAAAATATGAGAAGGAAGAGGAGAGTTTTCTGATCTGAGACTCTCTTAGAAAAAACTCAAAAGAAGGAGGAGAGATGAAGAATAAAACAACCCTAGAAAAAGACCCTCTTCTTCTTCTATTTTCCCTCACCTAGATACCTAGTTTGGTGCCTATGAAACCCCCATGCCCAAGGATCCTCTTCCTTTGATTTTTGCACACCCCAAACCTCTCCCAAATCTCTATATTATACAAAAACATCAGGCAAAAATTCAACCAAAATTTATAGAAAAAGAAGAGTTCTTGTCTAGGTCAAAAATAAGACAAGGCAATACTAGATTTGGCAAGTGGTTGGGGCGTCCAACTCTTGGGCACCCGTCCTCTAATTTTTTTGTGAATCAAGCAAGGGAGAATGCATAAAATTATTCTTTCTCACCATGAAAATAGTGGAGAAAAAATAGGAGAGGGGGCAGCACACAAGGAAGAGAAGATTTGGTCAAGGATTTTATCTCATAGAATCCTAAAGCAAAACTAACTCCCCTTTTGATTTGGTCTTCCAACAAATTGCCTTATGAGAAAAAATGGGAGAGAGGGGCATGCATGATGATCACGGAGAGGAGATCTCACACACAAAATAAAGAAAAATGGGCGTGGGGGGCATGGGCTAAGGTGGCACAAGGTTTAGGGAGTTCTAGTCACATTAGGACTCCTGTTTTGACTTGGTCAAACAAGATCTTTTAACCAAATAAAATTAAGAGTAAATCAACTCAATTAAATAAGACCCTAAACCTATTTAAATACTTAATTAAATTAGATTAAATTAGATTTAATTTTAATTTAATTTTTTAATCAAATTAAAAAATTGGGTTGACCCGAATCCTAGTTAGACTAGGACTTGTTCTTCCTTGCACTTGGCTTATCCAATAAGTCAATTGAACTTGATCCAATAAAGTCTAAACCAAATATAATTAAATTAAATTTAATTAGACTTATTCTCAACTCTCTGTCTTAATTAAATTAAGCCAATTAGCAATCTAATTACTAATTGATCCTCCTGCAACACTTGCACTAGGTTAAACACCAATCGTATTGATTGTTTAAAACTAGAATGATTCTTAATCGTTGATCAACCATCCAATAAGATCATGAGCTCTAATGTGAATAATCTCATAGGTCTAAACCTAAGTTGGTAGTATAGAAATAGATTTTTATATCAATCAAAGTGACCATCTAGTAATGGTACCGACGGTCGGATAGGTCGAATGTATAGAACAACATCCTTAGAACCCATGTGGATATAGTTTCCATATAATTCCTCACCTTGACCAAAATGCTCGATGAATACCTTAGAGTTTAACTGTTAACTCTGATAAGATTATCCACATTGTATTTCAAAATACCAAATTCATCTGATGGATTATCCTGACCAAGATTTTGCTATATTGAAATACAGTAATACATTCTTCTCCAACTCTTGGAGTGGTCAATCCCATCTTGATCACACTATAGCTTCCCAAGTACTTGACTATGCCTAGAATCCTTTCATTACTAAATTAGCAATTCAGTTAGTCCGATATCAAAGCATAGTGAGTTGCTTGCAAGTCACTGAGATGATCTCAGATCTAAGGGATACTTATACCTATATCCCATCAAAAATATTCTCGACAGCAGAATGCTCTAAAGTTGGTCACGTTCAATGATGATGTACCCATACATCTCACCTATATGCCATACCAGTATCTCCACACTCCTTGATTAAGAGGACAACCAACCTATATGGAATATAGCAATCTATGCTCGATAGATGCTGTCATCCTTATTAACAGCCCATCATTTGGTCGTAAATAAATTTAAGGACTAATCGATAAATTCTCTCTTTATCGAAGCTAAATAGTCCTAAAAACTTCATCACAATAATGGAGTTCGCTAGAAGATGAATACTTTATGATGAAAAATATCTAAAATATATTTTATTTATTAATAAATTAATTATAAATATAAAGTAGCTCAACCATCAACAGGCTGATGATTGGCTTTGGAACATATTTCTCAATAGGAGCATGCCCGGAGGAGTTCGGCTAGAAGGAGAGCTTGTCCGCAATACAGGACTTCAACTATCTTCAAAACTCATCACCAATCAAGGTCAAAAGAGTTGAACTTTGGTCCTGTTATTCATTCTAAGTTAAGAAACAAGGTAAATTAAATAATAGTTCACCTTTACTATTCAAGATCGTTTGGCCGGACTTCAATGTGCCTTCGATAAGTTCCACGATATGGACTTGTTGTTGGGAGGGTTGGTGAATTTCTTCAGAATGGGGGTCAGTAGCTAAGGACTCAGCGGAGGTCATTTTATCCCCAACAAATATCAAATACATAAACCAAATATGTAACACCCTCGTTTAATATCAAATATATAGTACATCATAAAATGATACCTCCTTTATAAATTATTACACTTAGCTCAAGTACATAAACCAAATATGAATACATTTCTTTTATAGGCTATTATCACAATAATACTTCCTACACTAAAGGTACTCGTACACCAGCCGATATGAACTTCTGAACTATGCAACTACAAAACTACAAGTAGAAAAAGTGAGGGGTGAGACTTGGGGAAGTCTTAGTGAGTGCGTATCCAAATATCAACAAGTAAAATAGGATGACCATAATTCTTATAACATCATGCCTAACTTACTATTAATAAACTTTCAAATATAAATGTACCAACATAAATAAATCACATAACAGTTTTTTTTCAAAATAAACACATACCTTTGCTTACTACTGATAGTATCACAATAACTTATTACCATCAAATTTCTTATGAGCAATTGCACAACAATCATAATCATATCTACCTATGAGCAGTCTCATGACACACTCTTATAGAAAAAATCTTACCATAACCATATCCACATATGAGAAGTCCCATGATACACTCTTATAGGAGAAATCATATTATAATCACATCCATATATGAGCAGTCACACACTGACACTCTCATACAGATAACCAATCCATATTCATAATCACATATGAGCAGTCTCAAGACACTCTCTTATATGAGTAACCAAACCATATTCATAATCACATATGAGCAGTCGCACACTGACATAGTCTCATACAAATAACCAATCCATATTCATAATCATATACGAGCAGTTCCAAGACACTCTCTTATATGGATAACCAAATCATATTCATAATCATAAATGAGCAATCACACACTAATACACTTTCATACGGATAACCAATACCATGACACCCTCTCAGATAAGCAGTCCCACGACACACTCTCAAATGGATAGTTACAAGATATCACAAATATCGTAAAAGTCACCCATACAAAATATTAAACCAAATAAGAGATTCTTGAAATACATTTCTACTTACTGATGATGTACCATTCAAACCCTGTATATAATTACCTTCTTATGAAATGCACAAGAGCTGTCCAAAACCCTTCCTATTTCCATGTTTCACCAAATATGTATATTCATATCAACATAAGCTGTAAAGTATCAAAGTCTATCTTGCTTTTCAATTGACCGGTCTACATAGCAAGGTATATATTAAAACTCCATGCACAACTACTACTAGATGCAATACACAGTGGCTATAAAGAAATCATACTTTTACCCATGCTTGTATCTGAATATGTAACTATGAAATATTGAAAAACTATCTTGCCTTTCAGACACATCTTTTACATAGCAAAAGTACTTTGAAAATACTATAGATAGATGAAAATCATTAACCTCAATAGGTTTCTAGCTAACTAACTTGCTCGTTCTAATTCTTTTCTTTCCATCCACTAGCTCAAAATCTTATTATCAGCAAAACAAGCTTCTTCTTCACAATCTAGTAACTTCTCTCCTTCAAATCAGTCTACAACAAAATCATTTCTTGTCCCATTGAATTCTCCTTGATTTCTAACTGAGGAATCTATCTTCTCTAGCTCTCTTTTCTCCTCTTTCCTCTCTATTTAAATTCAGAGCTCAAACAACTATAGCAAGAACTAGTGGCTTTTTATTTTGGAAGAGAATAAATTAAGTAAAAGACTTTCTAGATGTCAACCCATGAATTTTTCATCCAATTTTAGTCTTAACAAGTGCTACCTAGATGATTTCCTAGCTATTTGTTTATATGACCCAGCTGCTAAGTCATCCCATTTAAAATGATTTAGAATTTACAACTTAAAATACTATCAATTAATAGCTATTCATAAAAATTTTCATAAATCAGGATGTCTCTCTTTCAAGTCGAGACGTCTCTACACAATCAAGACCTCTCAATACTAAATTGAGATGTCTTGCTCTCAGAAAAATAGAAACTAGTTTTTGTAACCTGAAACTCGAGTCATCTTGAGTTTAGGCCGAGATCTCTTGAACCCCTGAGTTTCAAAAATTTTATCTTGGTACTCTTTTCATAGCTTTACTCAAAACTGATACTCTGCTTATTTATATTTTTTTTTAAAATTAATATCTCCATTAACATTAAAACATAAAGATAAGTAAGGAACACCCCCCATTTCGATTCAATAAAAATATCGTAAAAATCAAAATCCTTAAGAATAAGATTCCAAAATTTGGATTCTAGTTTAAATTTCATTAAACCAGATACTTTTAAAACATTCTTGCTTCATACCGAATAGGTTAAAGGGTTTTCATAATATATTAAAAAATATTTTGCAACTCACCAACATCTAAAGATCAATTACCATCAATTTTTATTTCAAGAAAATTTTTTTTTCATATAGCTCCCTATATAGGTGCTAACTTTCAGACTTAGAAAATTTTCAAGATCCAAAATGATAGATAATCAAATTTATACTCAAATGGCTCAAATACATCATGAATAAATTATCATGCCCTACATACATGGATATAAGTCATTAAATTCACCATTTTGCTATTTTGGGATGTCATAGTGCATGACCTTCAAGATTCTTCCATCAACTTTTCATTTGAAGTTGGTTGAATCTAGTCTGCTCAGTGAGATAAGATTCTTTTTAAAGTTGAGTATGTATCAAACCTCAGCCAACTTCTTCACTATTCCATCATAGAGCTTCATGCTGACCACCCTGCTATCCTTGATCTCATAGCTCGATCTGTTTGGTAGGAACACAGTGCCCTCACTAGTCTTCAGAGAGTCAAACATCTTTCTTCTACAACATACATGATGAAAATAATTAGAATTCATAATCTACTAGGAGGAAGAAGTAGATACCTCATTAGTAACCAGAAGGATGTTATCATTGCCTTCTGTATCCTACTGCCATCGTCATAGTAGCTCTCATCCGATCTTTGAGTTATGGGCAATCCTTGACTTGATGCCCCAACATGTCGCACCGATAGCATCTAATCTTGCTATGGTCCCTCATCTTGGATCTGGATCATCCTCCTTGCAATCCTCTATTGCTCCATCTTCTATCGCCTGCTCCTTCAGAAACTGCCAAAGTTGAGCTGTCGCCATCCGAGCTCAAAACTAGATTCTCCATCCTGAGAATCTTATTTTGGAGAATTATTATAGTGACTTCATCCATCTTGATAGTGCTCTTGCCTACAAGAAGAGCATTCACCAAAGATTCATATGAAGGGGGAAGCGATGCTAGCATGACCGATGCCTTGATCTTCTCCTTAACTCTTTTGCCAATGCTGAGGAGGTCAATGAGGATCTTCTGAAAGTTGGATAGATGCTCTTGCATGCTCTGACCTTTGTTCATCAATAGCTGGTAGAACTACCTCTAAGGAAATAGTATATTGGTGAGCAACATTGCCATGTACAACTTCTTGAGCTTTGACCATAGCACTGTCGAGAAAGTCTCGCTAAGTAGATGGATCACAACATCATCCATTAGATACAAGTAGATTATGCTCACCACCTGCATCTGGATACACTTCCAATCTTTCACCTCCATGGTTGGTGGCATCTCCTCATACAAGAGAGCGTTGATCAAACCCTATTGGATGAGGATATCCTTTATCCTAGCTTGCCACAAGAAAAAATTATTCTTTCCATCAAACCTAATGATCTCCACCTTGATTGTGCTTGTTTTCTCCATATTCTTGAATCTTTAATAGCACTGCTGCAATCTGTATTCCGATACTAACCTAGCTCTAATACCAATTATTGGTGATATCAACTTCTTTGATACTACTTGTTAAGGATCTAGTACCAGGATACTAAGGTAAAAAAAAATAAATAAAATAAAAAATACTTAAGTATGTGGATCAGTCTAAAGGCTCACCTCCATAGGGCATGCAAACCTTCACTATGAAAGAGAAGAATAAGTATAGGAGAAGAAGACCCACTCTCAACTCATCGTACAAAAATCTCTTTCAATTGAAAGCTACCTTCACAAAAGCTCTCTCAGAATCCCAAGGAGACCCTCAGAAGTTATAAGATGCTCTACCCTCATGGCTTCCATGCTGGATGCTATGCACCAGTTACTTCTCTCTTATGTGGACTGCACGTACTCGGTGCTCTGCTAAACTCCTCTTGGTAGTTGCCTGATCCTCTCTACGTGCCTCTTATGCCACATGCATCACTTATAGTTCCACAGCACCTTAGATCTTTAAAAAGGATGAGAATCCTCTTCTCAGTAGTTTATAGGAGTCCTAATAGGGCTCTTTCTCCTAATATGAGTTCAACATGATCTTGATGAAGTTTTGGAATATTTTTCAACCTTCAGATTATGACCAAAATTCTTCATGGCCCTTGGATTCGATGGTCCACGCACAACTCCTGTAGCCCCCCTGAATTAATCATAATTCGAGTCCAAACAAAAACTCCATCCTATTCTATTCGCCTCCATCAAGCCAGCTCTATCAGAGATCGAGCTGGCTCGACTACGTCTTGTCTAAATACCTATTTTTTGTCTACCTGAGAGGACTGGCTCAACTACGATCCGAGCTAGATCAATCTTAGCCCGAGCCAGCTCGACCCCGTATCTGAGCCAGTCTGACAACCTGCTGATACTAATTTTTCTCTACTGTCGATCGGATTCGAGGCATCAAATCCTAATACAAATAACCTCATGCCCCATAGATGCTCATGCCACAATCTTTAATTTCTGAGAGACACTTTCTTAGATAGGGCTCATGCACATATTAAAAACTTCTTTTAAAACGTGAGTCACGAAGAGAAAAGAAGAAGTGGTGCAAGAATTCTCTCTCAGTTTGACATTCCTCACTCCCAAATGGATCCATCCCCACTCAAAAAATCTCTCTCATGAAGCCTCTTACTCCCTTATGCCCACATAGAAATTATCCTCTTTTATTGGCAACACTCAGTGGATAAGGAGAGTTGATTGATCCTGTTTCAACCAATCACTTGAATTCAAAATTCAAATGGACCTGTCATCCACTTCCATCGCCCATCCTATAAGAGAAACATGTAGAAGAACTTTTCATCTTGCCAAAAATATGTGCTACAATACTCATGGGGCATGGAGAATGGATAAGATTAAGAGGTTGGATTGGTTCCAACCTCCAACCACTTTAAGTTGAATTCAAAATTCAACATAATTTGAACCAGTCCAACTGTTGGACTTGGTAAAAGAGAGAAAGAAGGGGGCTGCCAACACTCATCTGGGCATGGGAAATCTCATGCACACTCACAATGTGTGTGGAGAATGCATGGTTCAAAAGGTCAAGGCACAGGAAGAAGCTTAAATTCAAATTTGAAGTTGTCTAATTAGGTTTTATCCAAACCCATTTGTCCAATTCCAATAAGACTAGAAAAAATCCAATCAGATTAGGCTTAATCCAATCTAATTAAAATCTTATCAAATTAGAAATTAATTGAGTCCAATCCCTGATCAAATTAGGGTTTAATCTTCCATAGCGATTAGATCATCTCATAACCTAATAGGGTCAAACCCAATTGAATCTAATTCAATCAGATTTGATCTAATCCTCATTGCTTAATCAAATTAAGCTAATCAATAATTTAATTACTAATTAGTCCTTCAATAATATCATAGTTCTAGTCCAATGGGACTTGAGAAGGTAGAGTCCTAGTCTAGAGGGACTCTTGGTCATAGACTCCCAGACCAGTAGGACTTTTGACCATAGAGTCCCAGATCATTGAGACTCTTGATTAGCCATTAGATCAAGTGGAAACTCCTATTGTATATGACCCCATAGGTTCGAATCCTAAGCTAATGGCATAGAAATTAATTCTTATGATAATCGATGTGACCATCTAGCAATGGTACCCGACATTCGGATAGGTCGAATAGTCACAACGTAACATCCATGAACCTATAGCATATGATTACTGTATAATTCATCCTCTTGATCTCAATGCTCAAAAAATGATCTAGAATTTAACTGCCAACCCTTAAAAACATCCATCATATATTTCAAATTTGAATATCCATCAAATGGACTATCCCGACCGAGGTTTTGTTAAATTGAAATACAGTGAAGCACGTACTCCAATACTTGGAGGGGTCCATCTCATCTTGACTCACGTACCAACTAAATAAGTACTTGACTACATTCGATAATCTTTCATCACTTAATTAGAAATTTAGATAGTCCAGTACCAAAGTATGATGAGTTGCTTGCAAGTCACCATGAAGGTCTCAACTCTAAGGGACATATTTATATCCTACACGAACAGCTTTTGATAGCAGAGAGCTCCATAATTGGATCATGTTTCTTACATTTCATCTTCATGTCATACTAGTACCTCCATACTTCTTGCTTAAGAGGATAACCAACCTATATAGCACACAATGACCTACACTCGATTAGCATTGTTGCCCTAGGTAACAACATATCATTTGGTTATGAATAAGCTCAAGAACTAAATGACCAATCCTCCTTTGTCGAATCAAAATAGTCCAAAGAACTTCATCATAGAAGAGTTCATAAAAGAAAGGTGCACAAGAGTGATGAAAATGTCAGAATAATAATTTCATTCATTAATAATTCAAGTATAATTTACAATAAGTGCAACCATCAATAATCTAGATGGTTAGCTTTAGGATACAATTCCCAACAACTCTCATTTAGAATAAAACCTTTTAGAATAGTATTGAATACCCATCTTCCATTTGTGATTGTTTAACATTTTGATTCTTAGGGCTTTAGTTAATGGGTCGGCTAGGTTTTTCTTTCTATCGATCTTCTAACATTCGATAATACCTCATTCCATGATTTCTCGTACAAGGTGGTAGCCATGCAGAATATGCTTGGTGCACTGATGCACCTTCAGCTCTTTCGCTTGAGCTATGGCTCTAGTACAGTCATAGAAAAGTAGAACTAGACCATCCAAGGAGGATGCCACTCCCAGCTCATCGATGAACTTTTGCAGCCACACAGCTGTTAGAAATGTGTGCCTTAAAAACCAGATTGGCTGACATTTATAATACACTTCTAAAGGAAAAATTATAATTTTGACTATAAATAATAAAATGGATTATTTTCTATCACAGTGTGTATTTGAAAGTGTCTATGATACATCCCTTGAGTTAATGGTAATGATAGTTTAAATTTTCAAAAGCTGAAAATTTATGACATGAATTTTCATCATTAACACATAAAATACTCCCAACCATAGAATCATCATAAGGATGGTGATTAATCTAAAAGGTTGGTGTACGATCGCTTTTTTAGGATAGATGAGTCTTGAGTCTATGGTGTAGAAACACCAGAGTGAGAGTACAGTTACTCATTAGACAATGAGGGCAATGAACGTAACCACTTCAAACAATCATGAGGAAGTCTACCTTCTTATCGATTATTGGCTCGAAGCTGCAGTGGTGTGTCTGATTCTTTGACCTGAGGTGCATCGATAATTCACCTTGAGGGTGTTATAGTTTGACTACACTATAACTCGATCTCCTAGCCATTCAAAATCTTGAGATGTATGTTGGCTATAGCATGTTCATTGTAGGAATTAGATTGCACCAATAGGGGATCTATCTACCTTGGTAGATGAGGAGCAGCCATATGATGATCATGAGAATCAAGTCCATAAGCCTATGGCCATGGCAGAGTGAAATAATAGAAAGAGTTTCTATTAGGGTTTTCATGTTGGACTTGAATCGAATGTTTAATTCATATGATGAAAATTAGGGTTTGACGAGATCACCTTAACCCTAATCCGCTCGAGGCTCAAGATAGAGAAACTTAATCACATAGATAACTACACTGAGAGGTTTGCTTTCAGTTTTGATGGGTTGCCACCATATGTTGCTAGGTATTACTAATTGATTTTGGAAGCCATCAAAATGATTTGGATGATCAATCATGCTAGTTATCTGAATCAGAAAAGTTTTGATCCATCCAAAGGTGTTTCGATGATGTTGATGATAGAGATCGCAACAAAATCCATTACCATACGAAATTGAATCTAACTAAATCATACAAATAAGGATTTGGATCTAGATATCATCAATTGGACTAACCCAGTGCAATTGGTTTGAATAAGATTTAATTAGGTTCAAGAAAATCATGCTAGCACACGATTGAGCCTAATGTTCTTCTTTAATAATCATTAAAGCTTGTCTTGACTGAGCCAAATATGTTTGAGCTCACTTAAGAATCTTTACTTGGTCTGATTGGAGCTTGTCTAAATCAGAAAAGGATTGTCTTAATTTAGGAGATAAATTTGAAATAATACCCACCATTTTCGGTCACCTACTAAATCTTATTTTCGGACATTGGTCAAATGTTCATTCTGGATACTTAAACATCTGCCCATGTGTCATGTGCCCATAGAAGAGTACCTGAGGCCCTATCCCCTGGCTAAAATGTAGATAGAAAGAGGGTGCATGCCTAGGGAGGCATGCACCCCATGAGGATAAAAGATGGAGTCCCATACAGATAGGACTCCAGGTTGCTTCAGGGGATTAAGCTCTATGACGCCAAGAAGTCTGGTTTGATCTAATCTTGGCACCACCTAAGGAGGGTTTCGAGGATCTCTCATTTGATTAGATCAGATGATGTCACCCCATCAATCAGATTTAGATCTGATTGCACAAAATATCATGATTGGTTGGGATGATGTGGCACTGCATGGCATAGCAGGGTCTATATTAACCCTATCTGTGCCTAGAATTTAATGCTTCTGCCTTTAGCCCATGCCACAAAGCCTCTCTCCCTCTTTTTTCATGTCACACTTTGGTCCTCTCTCTCCTCTCCATGCCGAGGAGGTTTTGGACACGAGTAAGGTGCGATCCAAGCAAGTGAAAGGCGCTAGGAAAGGAAGAAGGCAGCACTGCTGCAAGAGACGATGGTTGTTCTTCAAAAAGAATTTTGAAGACCTTCAAGATCAGATCTAGATCTATTTTTTAGAGGACTGATTGAGAAGGAAAAAAGCTTTAAATCCTATCCGAGTGGATACTGGTAGAGGCCAGGCGCTTGCATGGCTACATCCAGAACCTCAGGCAAACATCGGGATCATCATGCAATTTTTGGATTACCCAAAATAAAAGCATAGTTAAATTAGATTTAATTTTTATTATTTGATCAATAAGATCAAATTTAAGGAGTCTCAGATCTGATAAGAATCTCAAAGAAAAAATTTTTGAAATATCCCTTCTGATCCAATCAGATCTGAACGAACCTAACCAAAAAAATAAAGCTTTTTGCTACAACTAGTATCAGAGCCAGGTTCCATAATTCATTAGATCTTATTTTAATATATTTTTGATCTAATAATTAGATAATTTTAGATATCACATTATATGTGATTAGAATTAAAATCAAAAAATTAAAAATTAAAAAATCTAGATCTAAGATGTATGAGATGCATGATTAGACTAGGAATAGAATTATTCTATGTGTAGTGTAGCATGATCATAATTTTAATTTAATTAATTATAATTTTTAGATCTATTTATTTATTATTTTTTGATATTATAAATATTATAATTAAATCTAAAAAATAAAAAATAAATTTATTTAATTTATTCATATGAGATATGATAGATACATGTTTAGACTAGTTGTAGAATAGTTCTACAAAATTATCTAGAATAAATTTTAATTTGATATGATCAAATTTAAATCTTATTTTTTAGATGTTTATGAGATAATTTAGATCTATATACATGCATGATATGATACATGAGATTTATGCAAAATATATTTTTAGTTAGATCTATTTTCATATATATGTGATATATGATGTAGATCTAACTAGTTTTGTAGATTTTTCATGTTTCTAATTAAGACATTCTCCTTGACTATCCGATCATAAGAATGAAGTAGGGTTTAAAGGCCCTCTCCTTCCATTCGATGGAGTGTTCTTATGGTGTGTAGGGGTGCTGCGCATTTGTCCTTAATCAAAAATCAAAAACTTATTTTCTATAAAATTCTAGATCCTGAAATTCTAGGATTTTATATACATATTTTATCCTAAACTTAATTAAAAATTAAGATTATAAAATATATTAGCTATAAAATTGAGAATTTTTAGATCTAAGACATATTAACAAAATTGGGTTCGGACTTGGATAGCTCAATTAGGTCTAGCGATTGATCAAACCAAATCAAGAGTTGGTTAGGTGGGATCAAGAGTACTTAAATTGGCTAGCCTAATTGGATTAAGTCTGGGTCAAGGTCGAGTCACATGAGTGATTGATCAAGTTAAGACCTAATTAGGCTCGTGGTTAGAGTGGATTGTAGGCTAACCCGATTCGTTATGGATCAACAATTTGGTGTCTAAGGTATGTTTGGCAGATACGACTGACTGATTTTTAATTAGAAGCTACTAGACTTGAATGCATTCTTATCAAGTTAATGGCATATCCCTTCCACCGATCTCACTTACCTTGCCATATTTGTCGGCCTAGTCCTGATCTAGGATGGTTAATAATACAAGCTAACCCATGCCACTAGGTTAGTCATAATGGTTATGGCTATGTCATGTCATGTTTAAAGAGACAAATCAAATCTTTCTAAGAAAAGATTAAGTCTAAGGTCTTCCACCATTGTAGATATGCGGGCCCTTTCCAGGGTTGATTGTTCTCAGCTGGTCACAGTGGTTCAGTTGCACCAGAAAGATGCAACCATGTCTATTAGGCATTGGATGCTATGGGCTGGAGGATGGATTGTGCTAAATATTTTGGATATGGTGAGAGATCTAATTGGAAATTCAATCTATGCAAATGGTGGGTCGACTTAACTAAGGAGTGCATCAATATTTTGGGCATGGTGAGATTCATAAATTAGAGCCCATGTCTGGGTGCACCATGATTAGAGAATCATTGGACAAGAGTTGTTCACTCATTGACTAACCCATCACCAATAACTATTAGGTGAGGTGACGAGTCAGTTGGTGGGACTACACCATCCATTAGAAATTAGTAATTATGAAGATTTTCGCATCTCTATAGAAAAAGTGTAGGGATCCAAAAAAATAGTGAGAGCTAATTTATTTAAAAATTAAATTTCTAAATAAATTGGTTAAGGCTTAATTACAAAATCTAACTAGAAACTTTGACCCTCTAAAGAAAAATGTCTGCATCCAACCCATTAGCCCGTATCCTGGACACCCATAGACCGATTGGACCCAATTACAAGGATTGGCTTCAAAATTTCAAAATCATTTTGGGTTTTGAGAAGTTGACTCATGTATTCGACCAAGATCTCCCCACCTTACCAGCTCATCCGTTCACTGAATAGAGATCGTCTCTTGACAAGTGGATGGATGAAGATAATAAGATTAGATACTATATGTTGGGCTCGATGTCTAATGAGCTTCAGCCAACATGAAGATATCAAGACTACCTGCCAAATTTTGGCTCACCTGTAAGAGTTGTTTGGTGAACCAAGTCGCGTAGGCAAATATCAGATCACTAAACAACTGTTTAAGGCTAAAATGCATGATGGACGGCCAGTCCAAGATCATTATCTGATAATGATTCAGGACTTGAAAGAGCTTGAGAAGCTCGGAGTGAAGTTAGACCAGGATCTACAGAATGATATAATTCTGCAATCCTTGATTGATACGTTTGAACAGTTCATCATGAATTACCATATGCATAAACTTCAGAATACTCTGGTCGAGCTTATGAATATGCTAGTTGCTACTGAGCTTTCTATGAAAGGTTCTAAAGGCTCAGTACTTGCTATGGAATAGACTTTTTCCAAGAGAAAGTCATTTTAAAAGAAGTCTGTGAAAAGGCAGAAGGTGGAAGGTGGAAAGAAAAAGAAGGTAGTGCTGAAGAAGAAGGCCGCTGACAAAGAAAAGTATTTCTATTGTAATATTGACAGCCATTGGAAGCAAAACTGCCTTACATACCTGGCCACCCTAAAAAATAAGGAGACAGGTCCTTCTAGAGGTATGCTCGTTATTGAATCTAACCTTACAATTTCTTCTGCATTCAGTTTGGTGCTTGACTCTAGTTCTAGTGCTCATTTGTGCACTTCCACGCAGGATCTTGAGGGTAGTAGGAGGCTGAGAGATGGTGAGATGATCCTACGCATCGAAAATGGAGCATGGGTTGCTACTATGGTCGTGAGAACCTATCCTCTTCAACTACCATCTGACTTAGATTTAGTACTTAAGGATTGTTATTATGTGCCTACTGCAAGTAGGAATTTGATTTTTGTTTAATATTTAGCACAAGAAGGCTATATAATTAGTTTTCTTAAGTATCATTATAATATTCTTTATGAAAGAAATAAAATTGCAAGTGGTTTTCTTATTAATGGTCTCTACCAGTTACATATTGATGTATCTATCTTTAATACTGAGAAAAATATGAATGCCATAAGATCAAAACAATCTAGGGATAGTCCAAACGATAGGTATCTATGGAACCTAAAACTAGGTCATATAGTAGAAGATAGGATTAACAAATTGGAGAAAATCGAACTATTGAGTCCATTGACTTTCGAGTTATATCCAATTTGTGAATCATGTCTTCATGGCAAAATGACTAAGCTTCCTTTTGTAGGACATGGGGAAAGGGCTATGAATCAACTTGTCCTAGTACATACTGATGTGTGCAACCCATTAGATGTGCCAGCTAGAGGCGACTTTGTCTACTTTATAACCATTATCGATGATTTATCTCAGTATGGGTATGTGTATTTTATGAGATACAAATCTGAAACCTTTGAAAAGTTTAAGAAATTCAGACATAAAGTGGAAAAGCAAACTGAAAAACCTATTAAGGTTCTTCGATCAGATCGAATAGGTGAATATCTTAGTCCGGAATTCCTGGAATATCTTAAGCAATATGGCATAGTCTCTCAATGGACTCCATCTAAAATACCTCAACTCAATGGAGTTCCAAAATGGAGGAATCAGATCGTATTAGATATGGTCCGATCCATGATGAGCTTCATAGACCTTCCTGATTTTCTTTGGGGATATAGTCTGTTAACTGCCATATATTTATTGAATCGGATTTCCTCTAAAATCATTCCTATCACACCATATGAGATATGGCATGGTAACAAACCAAGTTTGAGTCATCTCAAAATTTGGGGTTGTTCAGCTCATGTCAAAAAACAAGCAGACAAGTTAGACTATAGGTCCTTTAAAGCTTGATTCAAAGGATATCCTAAAGTGTCACTAGGATATTATTTTTATATTTTAGAAGACCATAATGTTATTATGAGTCGGCATGCCATCTTTTTTGAAAAATAATTTATTCAAAATGGTGGCATTAGAAAGCAGATCAAGTTCGAGGAGAAAGTCTCCCAAGAGCAACGAGCTAAGCACCCTATGGAACCAAATCAGGTTGAGCCAATATAATCACTACCTCCTCCACCTCATAGATCAAAAAGGGTTTCCCATCCATCTGAGAGGTACTTAGGTACTATTTCAAAGAAGGTAGAGAAAATATTCCTCATAGGTAATGGGGTTCATGATGATGATCCCAAAATCTATGATGAGGTAATATCAGATATCAACTTCGAGAAATGGTTAGAGGCAATGAAGTTAGAAATTGACTCGATGCACTCAAATCAAGTCTGAACCTTGGTAGATCCACCTAAAGGTATAGTACCTATTGGGTGTAATTAGATCTACAAAAGAAAGATTGGTGCAAATGGAAGTGTGGAGAGATTCAAAGCTATCATAGTGGCAAAAGGGTATATTCAGTGCGAAGGCATTGACTATCAAGTTACCTTTTCGCCAGTAGCCATGCTAAAATCCATCCGCACATTACTTGCTATTGCGGCCTATTTCGATTATAAAATATGACAAATGAACGTGAAAATGGCATTCTTAAATGGATAACTTGAGGAAGATGTCTATATGGAATAGGCACTAGGTTTCACATCCAGTGATGCTGATCACAAAGTATGCAAGCTGCAAAGGTCCATATATCGACTTAAGCAAGCATCTCGAAACTGGAATACTCATTTTAATTATATGATCAAATTATTTGGTTTCATCAAGAATGAGGACGAACCATGTGCTTTCAAAAAGATCAGTGGGAGCGCTATTGTCTTCCTCGTACTGTATGTGGATGATATCCTCATTATTGAAAATGATATTCCCATGTTGACCATAGTTAATATATGGTTATCTAAAGAATTCTCCATGAAAGACCTAGGAAAAGCATCCTTCATTCTAGGAAATAAGGTCTATAGAGATAGATCGAATAGGATGCTAGGTCTTTCATAGAGGACGTACATAGAAGAAGTGCTAAAGAGATTTAGCATGGAAAACTCCAAGAGGGGATTGGTACCCTTCAGACATTGCATTCATCTCTCTAAGAAAATGTGTCCCAAAATACCTGAGGAGATTGAACGCATGAGCAAGATCCCTTATGCTTCAGCAATAGGGAGCCTCATGTATGCCATGTTATGTACATGACCTGATATAGCCCATGCTATCAGTGTCATGAGCAGATATCAGTCGAATCCAGGTGAAGAACTAAGGATATGATATTGATTTTTGGTAATGGAAAACTCCAAGTCTAGAGATATACAAACTCGTATTTTATGTTCAATATAGATGATAGAAAGTCGACATCTAAAATTCTATTTGTGTGTAATAGTTGTGCTTTCAGTTGGAAGAATTCCAAGCAAACAGTGATAGTAGATTCCACCAGGGAAGCAGTGTACATCGCTACGTCAGAAGCTACGAAGGAGGCATTCTGGTATAAGAAGTTCACCATAGAGATTGGAGTGATGCCATTGAATGCCATTCCTCTGTACTGTGATAAAAATGGTGCCATAGCCCTTGTTAAGGAGCCGAGGTCTTACTAGAAATCCAAGCATATTGAATGGCGATACCATCTCATCTGCAATTATCTCGAGAAAGATTACATCGAGGTCAAGAGAGTCAATTCCGTAGACAATGCGATAGACCACTTACAAAGCCCTTGGGCCAACAGAAGATCGAAGTCCAGCTTGAGAAAATGGGACTTAGATTTGTAGCCAATTGGTTTTAGGTCAAGTGGGAGTTTGTTGGATAAATGTGCCCTAGAAGCCAGATTAGCTAACACCTATAATACACTTCTAAGGGCAAAATTATAATTTTGATCATAAATAATAAAATAGATTATTTTCTATCATAGTGTGTATTTGAAAGTGTTTGTGATACATCTCTTGAGTTAATGGTAATAATAGTTCATATTTTCAAAAGTTGAAAATTTAAGACATAAATTTTCATTATTAACTCATAAAATGCTCTCGACCATAGGATCATCATGTGGATGGTGATTGATCTAGAAGGTTGGTGTACGATTGCTTATTTAGGATAGATGAGTCTTAGGCCTACGGTGTAGAGACACTGGAGTGAGAGTATAGGTACTTGTTAGAGAATGAGGGCAATGAACTTGACCACCTCGAGTAGTCATGAGAAAATCTACCTTCTCATCGATTACTGGCTCGAAGCTGTAGTGGTGTGTCTGGTTCTTTGACCTGAGGTGCATCGGTAGTTCATCTTGAGGGTGTTATAGTTTGACTACACCACAACTCGATCTTCTAGCCATTTAGAATCCTAAAGTGTATGTTGGCTATAGCATGTTCATTGTAGAAATTGGATTGCACAAATAGGGGATCTATCTACCTCGGTAGATGAGGAGCAGCCCTATGATGATCATGAGAATCAAGTCCATAAGCTCGTCGCCATGGCAGAGTGAAATAATAGAAAGAGTTTCTATTAGAATTTTTACATTAGACTTGATCGAATGATTAATTCATATGACAAAATTTAGGATTTGACGAGATCACCTTAACCCTAATCCGGTCAGGGCTCAAGATAGAGGAACTTAATCACAAAGGTAACTGCACCAAGAGGTTTTCTTTTAGTTCTGATGGATTGCGACCATATGCTGCTAGGTGTCACTGGTGGATTTTGGGAGCAATTAGAATGATTTGGATGATCAATCATACTAGTTGTCTGAATCAGAAAAGTTCTAATCCATTGAAAGGTGTTTCAATAATATCGATGATAGAGATTGTGACTTATCCCATTACCATATGGAACTAAATCTAACTAGATCACACAAATAAGGGTTTCGATCTGGATATCATCAATTGGACTAACCCAGTTCAATTGATTTGAATATGATTCAATTAGATTCAAGAAAATAATGCTAGCACATAATTGAGCCTAATGTTCTCCTTTAATAATCATTAAAGCTTATCTCAACTGAGCCAAATATGTTTGGGCTCACTCAATAATCTTTACTTGATCTGACTAAAACTTGTCTAAATCAAAAAAGGGTTATGTTAATTTATGAGATAAATTTAAGATAACACCTGTCATTTTCGATCATCTGCTAAATCTTGTTTTCGAACATTGGTCAAATATTGACCATAGACACTTAGACATCTGCACACTTAGACATCTGCCCATGTGTCATGCATCCATAGGAGAGTACCTGGGGCCTTGTCCCCCTACTAAAATTTAGATAGAAAGAGGGTACATGCCTAGGGAGGCATGCATCCCATGAGGATAAAAGATGGAGTCCCATGTAGATGGGACTCCAGGTTGCTTCAAGTCATTAAATTTTGTGGCATCAAGAAGTCTTGTTTGACCCAGTCTTGGCACCACCTAAGGAGGGTTTTGAGGGTCTCTCATCCGATTGGCTAGGATGATGTGGCACTACATGGCGCAATAGGACTTACGTAAACCTTGTCAGTGCCTAGAATTTAATGCTTCTGCCTTTAGCCATGCCACAAAGCCTCTCTCCCTCCTTCTCCATGCCACCCTCTAGTCCTCTCTCTCCTCTCTATGCCTAAGAGATTTTGGGCACGAGTAAGGTGCGATCCAAGCAAGTGAAAGGCGCCAGGAAAGGAAGAAGGCAGCACTACTGCAAGAGACAATGGCTGTTCTTCAAAAAGAATTTTGAAGACATTCAAGATCAGATCTAGATCTAATTTTTAGAGGATTAATTGAGAAAGAGAAGATCTCCAGATCCTATCTAAGTGGATACCGGTAGAGGCCAGGCGCTTGCATGGCTACATCCAGAACCTCAGGCAAACATCGGGTTCATCATAGGATAATTAGATTACCCAAAATAAAGGTATAATTAAATTAGATTTAGTTTTTATTTTTTTATTTTTATTATTAGATTAATAAGATCAGATCTAAGGAGTCTCAGATTTGATTAGGATCTTTGAGAAAAAAATTTTAAAATACCCGTCCTTATCCAATCAGATATGAACGAACCTAACCCAGAAAATAAGGCTTTTTCCTTCAATAGCTTCCTTCACAGCATCGAATGTCATGACATACTTTACCTCGTATATAGAATCGGCCATAGTGTGCTGCTTGAAACTCTTCTAGTAGACTGCTCCACGGTTCTTGGTAAAAAATAACTTGACGTACTCTTACTGTCATCATGATCTGACTTAAAATTGGAATCTGTATATCATACAAGTATCAAGTTAGCATCTCCATAAATTAGCCACTGATTCTTAGTATTTCTTGAATACATCAGGATTTTCTTTACAACCTTCCAGTGATTCTCATTAAGATCAGATTGCTACCTACTCACTATCCCTGGTGAGTATGCCATATCTGGCCTCGTACATGTCATGGCATATATAATAGAACCCACAGCAGAAGCATATGGTATTCTACTCGTACGCTTTCTTTTTTGAGGAGTTGTTGGACAATCCCTCTTTGAGAGAGAAATTTCATGATCTATCGGTAGATAGCCTTTCTTGAAATTCATCATGCTGAATCACTTTAGCATGGTATCAATGTACGTGGACTAGGACAACCCATGCAATGTTTTAGATCTATCTCTATAGATCTTCATCCCTAGGATGTAGGAAGCTTCTCCCATGTCTTTCATGCAGAATTAAGACAACAACCAAATCTTTATTCCCTCTAATGTTTGGATGTCATTCCTGATTAAGAGAATATCCTCCACATGCAATACAAAAAATATAACTATAGAACTTTTAGCCTATTTATACATGCAGGATTCCTCTCCAATTTTAACGAAGCCATATGTTCTGATCACCTTATCAAAATGCATGCTCTAACTTTGAGATGCCTGCTTCAATCCATAAATAGATCTTTGAAGCTTGCACACCTTGGACTCGTCTGTGAATGTAAATCCCTCAGGCTATATCTGATGGAAGTCGTGTAAGGTTTAAAGCATGCAATTTGAAACTTTTTCAAACTTTGTGTGTGCAACAAAAAGCAAAAATTAATCTAATATTAATTTTAGGCATGCATTGATCTAATCAATAACCCTATACTAGGATCTAGACCTATATATATAATAGAAAATTAAATGCATTCAATCAACAAATCACATTTGCTGACTGATTTCTATTCATAACACAATACCTGTGCATGGGTATGTGCATGGGTATCTGATCTCCACAATCCAAAATCATTGGAAGAAGCCTCTCACATCATGCTATAGCCGCACACTTGTCTGTCCTCTATGATTAGTCCACACGGAGCTCTTGGTCCCAATCAGCTCCACTAGAGTATTAGCTCTTTGTTGGGGCCTTTGACGTCTGGTCTTCATCGATCTGATCGACGATCTTCTTTCAAACTCTCGGATGCTCCAAAAAATTAGATGTCAAATTTTGGAGGTTGACGAAGTAGTGTGGAAGGTTTCATGGTGATTGGGCACACACAGCGCACACACTCACCACCCCATCCCTAGGTCAAAACCTAGGGTTGCACCCATCGAAAAACCCTAGAGTCCCCACTTTTAGGGTTTTTGTGACCAACAGGTGGCCTCACATCACAAAATAAGTTTACGCCTTGTAGTCTACTTTACTGAGAAGGACTGAATGGCACAAGCTCACCCTTTCTCTGGAATTTTCCACTCCCAGATATGTGCACCACACTCTACTTTTCTCTCACCAAAAATCTCTTCTCGCCCTCTCAAATGCCTCACACATTTCCATGCATGGCCACATAAAATCCTATTCTAAATGGGTGATTTTTGATGGCTTTTGCAGGTGGATAAGATAAGCTAAGGGAGGTTAGGGTTGTTTAAACCAATTGCTTGAATTCAAAATTCAAGCATAAACCTATCATCATCCAATGCCATCCCTAGGAGATTGACATGTAGAAGGACTCTCTCCTTCTATGTACCCACACTCAAAAACACACAAAATAAAAGTGAGACAAAACTTACGGAGCTGTGGGAAGTTGATAAGGTTGGATTGGTTGCAACCTCTAACAAAACAAGTTGAATTCAAAATTAAACTTCAATTTGAATTAGTCCAACTTCTGGACCAGGTCAAAGAAAGAAGAGAAGGAGGTGCACAAACTCATCTCAACATGGGAAATACTTATGCAAATTCTGAATTTTCAAGAGAGAGGGCGTGGGTCAAAGAAGTCATGGTGCAGGGAGAAAGGGAATTTAAATTCAAATCATATTTGACTTGTTCAAATTGGTTTCAAACCAAATCAATTATTTCAGATCTAATTAGACTAGATTAAATTTAATCAAATTAGCCTTAATCTAATCTAACTAAAATCTAATCAAATTAAAAATTAATTAGCTTCAGGTCCTAATCAAATTAGGATCGAATCTCTAATAGCGATTAGGTCATCTCATGACCAGATCAGGTCAAATCCAATAGTATCAAATTCAATTAGATTTGATCAAATCCTTATTGCTCAATCAAATTAAGTTAATTAAAAATTAAATTGATAATTAATCTTTTAAAAAATATCAGAATCTCAGTCCAATTAGATCCATGAAGATAGAGTCCCAATCGAGTAGAACTCTAGGTGATAGAGTCCTACTCCAATAGAACTCTTGACCTCGGGGTCCCAAACCATTGAGACTCTTGATCAACCATCAGATTAGATAGAAACTCCTATTATGTGTGATCCCATAGGTTCGAACCCTAAGCTGGTAGCATAGGTGAAGGAAAATTTCTATTTTCCATCGTAGGATCATTTAGATCTGATCAGATCTGAGGTAGTTTTTTCCAAAAAAAATTTTTATGATCCGATCAAATCTAAGAGTTTTTAGATCTAATCAAGATGTTCTAATATTAAATACAAAAAAAATAAATCTAAGGAACATCAGATGTACTTGATTAGGGTAGTCTGATTACCCTGACGATGATCCTAATGCTCCAAAGGTTCTGGATTGAGCCATGCACATGCCTAGCCTCTACCAAAGTCCACTTAAATAGAATCTGAAGCTCTTCTCCTTTTGAGTCAATGCTCCAAAGATTAGATCTGAATATGATCTAAAAGTTCTTCAAAAGTCTTTTTGAAGAAGTAGCAATTGTCTCTTGAAATAGTGCTGCCTTCTTCCTGATTTAGGCACCAATCTTCCTTGGAGCGCTCTTAGACTTGTGCCCAACTCCTAAGCATGGGGAGGGGAGAGAGAGAGGATAAGAGGAAGGTGTGGAAGAGAGGTGGGCAGCCCTGCAGCCTGGTGGAAGAGAGTAGTCCTCTAACCCTAGGCACAAACAGGGTTTAAATAGACCCTACTGCACCATGCAGTGCCACATCACCTCAGCCAATCAATTTAAATGATTTATTCAAATCTTAATTTGATTGGTGGAGTGATGTTTCCTGATCCAATCATGTAGAAGATCCCTCAAACTCTCTATAGGTGGTGCCATATATGGAAAGGCCCAACTTCTTTGGCGCCTAAGAGTCCATCTCTATCAAATATCCTTGAAGTCCCATCTGTATGGGACTCCATCCTTATCCACATGGGATGCATGCCTAGGTTGGCATATATCCTCTCTTTTTCCTCTTTTAGTAGGGGGACAAGAGTCCCAAGTGCTCTCCAATGGGTGCATGCCACATGGCCCTCAGTCCAAGTGTCCATGGTCAACTATTGACCAATGTCCGAAATAGGAAAAGACACGTGATAGGAATTGATAGGTACTGTCTTAAATTTATTTGATAAATTAAGTCAATCCTTTTTTGATATAGATAAGCTCCAGTCTGACTAAGACAAGATTTTTGAGTGAGCCCAAATAATTTGGCTCAGTCAAGACAAACCAAAATGATTATAGAAGGAGAATTTTAGGCTCAATCGTATGCTAGCATGATTTTCTTGAACCTAATTGGATCTAATCCAAAGCAACTAAATTGGGTTAGCCCAATTGATGACATCTAGATCCAAATTCTTATTTGTATGACCAAGTTAGGTTCAGTTCATTATGGTAATGAGATATGTCGCAATCTCTATTATCGACATTATCAAAACACCTTTCGATGGATCAGAATATTTTTGATTCATACAATTAGAATGATTGATTATCAAGATCATTCTAATTACTCATAAAATCCACCAGTGATACTTAGCAGTATATGGTAGAAATCCATCAGAATAAAAAACGAACCTCTTGGTGCACCTGAAGGAAAAACACTATTTTCCACCATAGGATCGTGCAGATTTGATCATATCTGAGATAGATTTAATCCAATCAGATCTAAGAGTTCTCAGATCTAATCATGGTGATCTGATAATAAAAATTAGGATTAAATCAAATTTAATTTAAAGTACCTAATTGGGTAATCTAATTATCCTGCAATGATCCTATTGATTCTTGAGATTTTAGAAGGAGCTGTTAGATATATGTGCCCTAGAAGCCAGAATTGGCTGACACTTGTAATACACTTCTAGGGGCAAAATTGTAATTTTGACTATAATTAATAAATGGGTTATTTTCTATCACACATGTGTATTTAGTGTCTGTGATACATCCTTTGAGTTAATGGTAATGATAATTCATATTTTCAAGAGTTGAAAATTTTAGACATGAATAATCATTATTAACTCATAAAAGCTCCCGACCATAGGATCATCACGAGGATGGTGATTGATCCGGAAGGTTGGTGTACGATCGCTTCTCTTTAGTAGATGAGTCTTGAGTCTACGGTGTGGAGACACCGGAGCGAGAGTACAGGTACTCGTTAGAGAACGAGGGCACTGAGCGTGACCACCTCGAGTAGTCATTAGGGAGTCTACCTTCTCGTCAATGACTGACTCGATGCTGCAGTAGTGTGTCTGGTTCTTTGACCTGAGATGCATCGGCAGTTCACCTTGAGGGTGTTATAGTTTGACTACACCATTACTCGGTCTCCTAGCCATATGGAACCCTGAGGTGTATGTTGGCTATGACATGTTCATTGTAGGAACTGGATTGCATCAAGATGGAATCTATCTACCTCGGTGGTAGAGGAGTAGCCCTATGATGATCATGAGAATCAAGTCCAGAAGCCCATGGCCATGGTAGAGTGAAATAATAGAAAGAGTTTCTATTTAGATTTTCACATTGGACTCGAATCGAATGATTACATCATATGACAGAGACTAGGGTTTGACGAGTTCACCTTAACCCTAATCTGATCGGGGCTCAAGATAGAAGAACTTAATCACACAGGTAGCTGCACCAAGAGGTTCGCATTCAGCTCTGATGGGTTGCCACCATATACTGCTAGGTGTCACTGGTGGATTTTGGGAGCAATTAGAATGATTTAGATGATCGATCATTCTAGCTGTTCGAATCAGAAGAGTTCTGATCCATCGAAAGGAGTTTCGATGATGTCGATGATAGAGATCATGACATATCCCATTACCATACAGAACTGAACCTAACTGGGTCACACACAAACAAGGGTTTGAATCTGGTGATCATCAATTGAACTAATATAGTTCAATTGATCTGAATGAGATTCAATTAGGTTCAAGGAAATCGTGCTAGCACTCGATTGAACCTAACGTTCTTCTTTTGCTATCATAAATAAGTTGTCCTGTCTGAGCCAAAGGAGTTTGTGCTCAAATCAGAGGCCTTCATATGGTCTGACTGGAGGTTGTCCAAGTCAGAAAAGGTTGTCTTATTTGTAAGACATTACCTGCCATTTTTGGTCACCTGCCATTTCTTGGTCTTTGACTTTGGTCAAAAGTCTACCTTTGACTGGTCAAATGTTGACCATTGACACTTTGACTTTTGACCACATGTCATGCACCTATTGGAGAGCTGGTGGGGGCCTGTCCCCCTGCCAGAACCTGGCAAGGAGAAGGGCGCACGCCAAGGGTGGCGTGTGCCCAAGTAGGAGGCGCCTAGGAGTCCTTGTTGGACAAGGACTCCATCTCCCTTTTGGATTCCAATTAGAGTTCTTCTAAGAATCCAAGTTTGACTGGTCTTAGGCACCCTCTAAGGAGGAATCCAGGGGACTCTATTCCCACCAATCAGATTTAGATCTGATTTCACAAAGGGTTGTGATTGGTTGGGAAGGAAGAGGAGTTGGATCACGCTTAGTCTATAAATAAGACCCCAGCGCCCAACTCAAAAAAATAATCAAGAAGTAATCAAGAGCAATCTTCCCACGCCCCAAGGCTGCCTCTCTCCTCCTTTCTCCATGCCATACTCTCTTCTCCCCTTGCTCTCCACGTCCAAAAGAGTTTTGGATTTGGTTGGTGCGATTCAGATCAAGAGAAAGGCGATCAAAAGCAAGAAGGCTGCGCTGCTGCAAAGGAACGACTGCAGATCTTCAAAAGGAGTTTTGAAGATCCTCCAGATCAGATCCAGATCTGATTTTTGGAGGCGTGATAGAGAAGAAGAGGATCTCCAGATCCAGCCCGAGTGGATACCGGTAGAGGCCAGGCGCTTGCGTGGCTTAGATCCAGAACCTTCCGCTGCAAACAGGATCATCAACAGGGTAATAGGATTACCCTATCAGGTAAATTAAATTTGATTTAATTTATCCTTTTCATTTAATTTTTATTAAATAATAAGAATCAGATCTGAAGCATCCCTGATCTGATTACAGATCTAAGAGAAAAATTTTTGAAATATATCTCTTGATCTGATCAGATCTGAACGAACCTGGTCCAGGGAAATCAGGATTTCCCTTCAACTGGTATCAGAGCCATGGTTCTAAAAATAGTTTAGATCTGATTTTTAAATTTTATTTTAATTAAAAATAAGTGATTTTCAGATGTCACATGAGATGTGATCAGATCTGAAATCAGAAAAAATTAAAATTAAATGATTTGGATCTAAGATTAGAAGATATGCATGACTAGTTCTAGAATAGAATAGTTCTATAGAATAGTTTTGCATGTCTTTGATTTAATATGATTAAATCATATTTTAGATCTTCTTATTTACTGTTTTCTGATATTATAAGTGTTATAATAACATCTGATAAACAGCAAATAAAAATTATTTAATTTTAAATATCATATGAGATATGATTGATGCATGTCTAGACTAGTTGTAGAATAGTTCTACATAATTGTCTAGATTAGAATTTATTTTGATTAGATCAATTTAAATCTAATTTTTTAGATTATTATGAGATAATTTAGATCTAAAAATATGCATGATTATGATACATGAGATGTATGCAAAATATGCCATGATTAGATCTAAATTTGTATATGAGATATATGATATAGATCTATAACTGTTTTGTAGTATTGAATGTTTATTGAATGTTCCTGATTAAGGCGTTCCTCTTGGCCGTCCGGTCATAAGAACGAAGAAGGGTTTAAAGGCCCTCTCTTCCCATTCGATGGGGTGTTCTTATGATGTGTAGGGGTGCTGCGTGTTCGTCCTTAATCAGAAACCCAAAACTTACTTTCTGCAAAACCCTAGATCCTGAAACCCTAGGATTTATTGTGCATATTTTGTTTATGAACCCTACTTAATTAAGAATTAAGTTTATGGAATATTAATTAGGTCTAAAATTGAGAATTTCAGATCTAAGACATATTCATAATACTGGGTTCGGGCTTGGGTAGCTCAATTAGGTCTAAGCGGTTGATCAAACCGAATCAAGAGTTGGTTAGATGGGATCAACAATGCTTAAATTGACCAGCCTAATAGGATTAAGTCTGGGTCAAGATCGAGTCACGATCAAGCAAGACCTAATTAGGCTCAGAGGTTAGAGTCTGGATTGTAGGCTAACCCAATTGGTTCTGGACTCAACAATTTGGTGTCTAAGGTAAGTTTGGCACAGACGACCGACTGGTTTTTAATTGGAAGCTACTCGACCTGAATGCGTTCTTGTACGAGTTAATGGCATATTCCTTCCACCGGTCTCACTTACCTGGCCATATCTGTTGACACAGTTCTGATCTGAGGTGGTCAATAATCCGAGCTGACCCATGCCACTAGGTTAGTCATAATTGTTATGACTAAGCCAAGTCTAGTTTAATGAGACCTGAATCAATTCTCCCTAAGAAAAGATTAAGTCTGAGGTCTTCCACCATTGTAGATGTGCGGGCCCTTCCCGGGGTTGATTGTTCTCGGCTGGATACAGTGGCTCAGTTGCACCGGGAAGACGCAACCATGTCTATTAGGCATTGGATGCTATGGGCTGGAGGATGAGTTGGGCTCAATATTTCCGGATACGGTGAGAGACTCAATTAGGAACCCAGTCTATGCAAATGGTGGGTCTGACTTAACTAAGGAGTGGATCAATATTCCGGATACGGTGAGATTCATGAATTAGAGACCAAGTTTGGGTGCACCATGATTAGAGAATCATTGAACAAGAGTTGTTCACTCATTGGCTAACCCATCACCAATAACTGTTAGGTGAGGTGATGAGTCAGTTGGTGAGACCGCACCACCCACTAGAAATCATCAATCGCGGAGATTTTCGCATCTCTACAGAGGGAGTGTAGGGATCCGAGAAAATAGTGGGAGCTAATTTGTTTAAAAATAAAATCCCTAAACAAATTGGTCAAGTCAAAATTACAGTATCTAACTAGAATCTTTGACTCTCTACAGGAAAAATGTCTGCGTCCAACCCATTGGCACGTATCCTGGACACACATAGACTGACTGGACCCAATTATAAAGATTGGCTCAGGAACTACAAAATTATTTTGGGTTCCGAGAAGTTAACCCATGTTTTGGACCAGGACCCTCCCACCTTACCAGCTCGTCCATCCACTGAACAGAGAGCGTCTCTGAAAAAATGGATTGACGAAGATAATAAGGCCAGATATTACATGTTGGGCTCGATGTCTGATGAGCTCCAGCGCCAACATGAAGATATCGGGACTGCTCGCCAAATGTTGGCTCACCTGCAGGAGATGTTTGGTGAACAGAGTCGCGCAGCCAAATATCAAGTCACGAAATGACTTTTTAAGGCTAAGATGCGTGATGGGCAGTCAGTCCAAGATCACTGTCTGACAATGATCAAGGACATGGAAGAGCTTGAGAAGCTCGGTGTGAAGTTGGACTTGGATCTTGCAGAATGATATTATTCTGCAATCCTTGACTGATGCATATGGGCAATTCATCATGAATTACCACATGCATAAACTTCAAAATTCCTTGGCCGAAGTTAATGAATATGCTGGTTACCGCTGAGCTTTCTATGAAAGGTTCTAAAGGCTCAGTTCTTGCTATGGAACGGACTTCTTCCAAAAGAAAGTCTTATGGAAAGAAAAAGAAGTCTGTGAAAAAGCAAAAGGTGGAAGGATCAAAGAAGAAGAAGGCAGAGCCGAAGAAGAAGGCCGATGGCAAAGGAAAGTGTTTCCATTGCAACAGCGACGGCCATTGGAAGCGGAACTGCCCTACTTACCTGGCCACCCTGAAGAACAAGAAGGAAGGTCCTTCTGGAGGTATGCTCGTTATTGAGTCTAACCTTACGGTTTCTTCTGCATCCAGTTGGGTGCTTGACTCTGGTTCTAGTGCTCATCTATGCACTTCCTATGCAGGGTCTTGAGGATAGCAGGAGGCTGAGGGATGGAGACATGATCCTACGCGTTGGTAATGGAGCAAGAGTTGCTGCAGTAGCCGTGGGAACATACCCTCTTCGATTACCATCTGGTTTAGACTTAGTTTTGAAAGACTGTTATTTTGTGCCTGCAGCTAGCAGGAATTTGATTTCTGTTTCATGCTTAGCACAAGAAGGTTATGTGATCACCTTCTTTAAGGACCATTGTAACATTCTTTATGAAAGAAATAAAATTGCAAATGGTTTCCTTATTAATGGTCTTTATCAGCTACATATTGATGTACCTGTTCTAACTATCGAGCAAAACGTGAATGCCAAACGACCTAGGGATAGTCCAAACGACAGATATCTATGGCACCTTGAGATTAGGTCATATAGCAGAAGATAGGATCAACAAATTGGAGAAAAATGGGCTATTGAGTCCATTGACTTCCGAGTCATATCCAACTTGTGAATCTTGTCTTCAAGGCAAAATGACTAAACTCCCTTTTGTTGGACATGGGGAGAGGGCCACAGATCTCCTTGCCTTAGTACATACTGATGTGTGCGGCCCATTTGATGTGCCGGCTAGAGGCAATTTTGTCTACTTCATTACCTTTACCGATGATCTGTCTAGGTATGGGTATGTGTATCTTATGAGACACAAGTCTGAAGCTTTTGAAAAGTTCAAAGAATTCAGACATGAAGTAGAAAAACAAACTGGAAAACCCATTAAGGTTCTTCGATCAGATCGAGGAGGTGAATACCTTAGCCGGGAATTCCTAGACTATCTTAAGGAAAATGGCATAGTCTCTCAATGGACTCCACCAGGAACACCTCAACTCAACGGGGTTTCAGAACGGAGAAATCGGATCCTATTAGATATGGTTCGATCCATGATGAGCTTCACAGACCTCCTGATTTTCTTTGGGGACATTCATTGTTAACTTCAATTTATCTACTGAATAGGGTTCCCTCTAAAACCGTTCCTACCACACCGTATGAGATATGGCACGGTAAGAAACCAAGTCTGAGTCATCTCAGAATTTGGGTTGTCCGGCTCATGTCAAAAGACAACAAGCGGACAAGTTAGAGTTTAGGTCCTTTAGAGCTCGATTCATAGGATATCCTAAAGAGTCATTAGGATACTATTTCTACATTCCTGAAGACCACAATGTGATTGTGAGTCGACATGCCATATTTCTTGAAAAATAGTTTATTCAAGATAGTGCAGCATTGGAAAGCAGATTAAAGCTTGATGAGAAAGTCTCACAAGTAGGAAATGAGCTAAGGACCAAGTGGAACCAAATCAGGTTGAGCCAATAAGAACACTACCTCCTCCACCTCGTAGATTCGGAAAGAGTTTCCCGTCCCCCTGAAAGATACTTAGGTATTATTTCAGAGGAATGTAGAGAAATGTTCCTTATAGGTAATGGTGCTCATGGTGATGATCCCAAAACCTACAACGAGGCGATATCAGATATCGACTCCGAGAAATGGCTTGAGGCAATGCAGTCAGAAATTCGACTCGATGCACTCAAACCAAGTCTGGACCTTGGTAGATCCACCAGAAGGTATAGTACCTATTGGGATGTAAATGGATCTTCAAGAGAAAGATTGGTGCAGATGGAAATGTGGAGACATTCAAGGCTAGACTAGTGGCAAAAGGTTATAGTCAACGTGAAGGCATTGACTATCAGGATACCTTTTCCCCAGTGGCTATGCTAAAATCCATCCGCACATTGCTTGCCTGTTGCAGCCTATTTCGATTATGAAATATGGCAAATGGACGTGAAAACGGCATTCCTAAATGGATATCTTGAGGAAGATATCTATATGGAACAAGCCACTAGGTTTCACATCCAGTGATACTGATCACAAGGTTTGCAAGCTGCAAAAGGTCCATATATGGACTTAAGCAAGCATCTCGGAGCTGGAACACTCATTTTAATGATGTGATCAAAAAGTTTGGTTTCATCAAAAATGAAGAGGAAACCATGTGTTTTCAAAAAAGGGTCAGTGGGAGCGCTGTTGTCTTCCTCGTATTGTACGTGGATGACATCCTCCTTATTGGGAATGATATTCCCATGTTGACATCAGTCAAGATTGTGGTTGTCCTAAGGAATTCTCCATGAAAGACCTAGGTGAAGCATCCTTTATTCTAGGAATTAAGGTCTATAGGGATAGACCGAATAGGATGCTAGGACTTTCACAGAAGATGTACATAGAGGAAGTACTAAAGAGGTTTAGTATGGAAAACTCTAAGAGGGGATTAATACCCTTCAGACATGGTATTCATCTTTCCAAGAAGATGTGCCCTAGCACACCTGAGGAAATAGAATGCATGAGCAAGATCCCTTATGCTTCTGCAATAGGGAGCCTCATGTATGCCATGCTATGTACACGACCTGATATAGCCCATGCTGTGAGTGTCACAAGCAGATATCAGTCAAATCCAGGTGAAGAACACTGGACTTCTGTGAAATGTATCCTTAAGTACTTGAGAAGAACTAAGGATATGATGTTGGTCTTTGGTAATGGGAGAACTCCAGGTCCAGGGATACACAGACTCGGATTTCATGTCCGATATAGATGATCGAAAGTCGACATCTGGGAGTCTGTTTGTGTGCAATGGTGGTGCTGTCAGCTGGAAGAGTTCCAAGCAAACCGTGATAGCAGATTCCACCATGGAAGCAGAATATATCGCTGCATCAGAGGCTGCGAAGGAAGCATTCTGGTACAAGAAGTTTGCTGCAGAAATTGGAGTAATGCCATCAGATGCCATTCCTCTATACTGCGACAACAATGGCGCCATAGCCCTTGCTAAGGAGCCGAGGTCTCACCAGAAGTCCAAGCACATTGAGCGGCGATATCACCTCATCCGCGATTACCTTGAGAAAAGGTTACGTTCGAGGTCAAGAGAGTCAACTCCACAGATAATGTGGCAGACCCACTTACAAAGCCGTTGGGCCAGCAGAAGATCGAAGCCCACCTTGAGAAGATGGGACTTAGACTTGTAGCCAATTGGCTTTAGGACAAGTGGGAGATTGTTAGATATATGTGCCCTAGAAGCCAGAATTGGCTGACACTTGTAATACACTTCTAGGGGCAAAATTGTAATTTTGACTATAATTAATAAATGGGTTATTTTCTATCACACATGTGTATTTAGTGTCTGTGATACATCCTTTGAGTTAATGGTAATGATAATTCATATTTTCAAGAGTTGAAAATTTAAGACATGAATAATCATTATTAACTCATAAAATGCTCCCGACCATAGGATCATCACGAGGATGGTGATTGATCCGGAAGGTTGGTGTACAATCGCTTCTCTTTAGTAGATGAGTCTTGAGTCTACGGTGTGGAGACACCGGAGCGAGAGTACAGGTACTCGTTAGAGAACGAGGGCACTGAGCGTGACCACCTCGAGTAGTCATTAGGGAGTCTACCTTCTCGTCAATGACTGACTCGATGCTGCAGTAGTGTGTCTGGTTCTTTGACCTGAGATGCATCGGCAGTTCACCTTGAGGGTGTTATAGTTTGACTACACCATTACTCGGTCTCCTAGCCATATGGAACCCTGAGGTGTATGTTGGCTGTGACATGTTCATTGTAGGAACTGGATTGCATCAGGATGGGATCTATCTACCTCGGTGGTAGAGGAGCAGCCCTATGATGATCATGAGAATCAAGTCCAGAAGCCCATGGCCATGGCAGAGTGAAATAATAGAAAGAGTTTCTATTTAGATTTTCACATTGGACTCGAATCGAATGATTACATCATATGACAGAGACTAGGGTTTGACGAGTTCTTCACCTTAACCCTAATCTGATCGGGGCTCAAGATAGAAGAACTGAATCACACAGGTAGCTGCACCAAGAGGTTCGCATTCAGCTCTGATGGGTTGCCACCATATACTGCTAGGTGTCACTGGTGGATTTTGGGAGCAATTAGAATGATTTAGATGATCGATCATTCTAGCTGTTCGAATCAGAAGAGTTCTGATCCATCGAAAGGAGTTTCGATGATGTCGATGATAGAGATCATGACATATCCCATTACCATACAGAACTGAACCTAACTGGGTCACACAAACAAGGGTTTGAATCTGGTGATCATCAATTGAACTAATATAGTTCAATTGATCTGAATGAGATTCAATTAGGTTCAAGGAAATCGTGCTAGCACTCGATTGAACCTAACGTTCTTCTTTTGCTATCATAAATAAGTTCGTCCTGTCTGAGCCAAAGGAGTTTGTGCTCAAACAGAAGTCTTCTTATGGTCTGACTGGAGGTTGTCCAAGTCAGAATAGGTTGTCTTATTTTGTAAGACATTACCTGCCATTTTTGGTCACCTGCCATTTCTTGTTCTTTGACTTTGGTCAAAAGTCTACCTTTGACTGGTCAAATGTTGACCATTCATCCTTTGACTTTTGACCACATGTCATGCACCTATTGGAGAGCTGGTGGGGGCTTGTCCCCCTGCCAGAACCTGGCAAGGAGAAGGGCGCACGCCAAGGGTGGCGTGAGCCCAAGTAGGAGGCGCCTAGGAGTCCTTGTTGGACAAGGACTCCATCTCCCTTTAGGATTCCAATTAGAGTTCTCTAAGAATCCAGTTTGACTGGTCCAAGGCACTCTCCAAGTAGGAATCCAGGGGACTCTAATCCCACCAATCAGATTTAGATCTGATTTCACAAAGGGTTGTGATTGGTTGGGAGGAAGATGACTTGGATCACGCTTAGTCTATATAAGAGACCCAGCGCCCAAGTGAAAAAATAATCAAGAAAGTAATCAAGAAGCAATCTTCCCACGCCCCAAGGCTGCCTCTCTCCCCTTTCTCCACGCCATACTCTCATCTCCCCTTGCTCTCCACGTCCAAAAGTGTTTTGGATTTGGATTGGTGCGATTTAGATCAAGAAAAGGAGATCAAAAGCAAGAAGGCTGCGCTGCTGCGAAGAACGACTGCAGATCTTCAAAAGGAGTTTTGAAGATCCTCCAGATCAGATCCAGATCTGATTTTTGGAGGCGTGATAGAGAAGAAGAGGATCTCCAGATCCAGCCTGAGTGGATACCGGTAGAGGCCAGGCGCTTGCGTGGCTTGATCCAGAACCTTCCGCTGCAAACAGGATCATCAACAGGGTAATAGGATTACCCTATTCAGGTAAATTGAATGTGATTTAATTTATCCTTTTCATTTAATTTTTATTAAATAAATAAGAATCAGATCTGAAGCATCCCTGATCTGATACAGATCTAAGAGAAAAATTTTTGAAATATATCTCTTGATCTGATCAGATCTGAACGAACCTGGTCAGGGAAATCAGGATTTCCCTTCAGGAGCCACGCATGTACCTAGCCTCTACCTTTATCAACTTGAGTAGGATCTGAATGTCCTCTCCTCATGAACCTTTCCTCTAAAAATTAGATCTGGATTTGATCCGAAGAACCTTCAAAACTATTTCTGAAGGCAGCCCATCCGTCACACGAATACCATCGCATAGATCCTGAATATTATGTTAGAAACCTTGGACCTTCTTCTCAGATTTATGCCTAACCTTTTAAGCTTGTAGAAGAGAAGAAGAGAAAGGATAGAGGTGGTGTGGGATATCAAGGATGGCAGACTTTGGGCATGGAAAATTATTTCTTGCGTTGCTTGCACTTTCACATGAGAAAGACTTTTATGTCCAACGCCTACTTAGAGTTCCTTTTGAACAAAATAACTCATTTATTTTATCATTAGGACCCTAGGACTTATTTTTCATGAAAACCATCAAATCTCATCTATTTTTTTTGCCAAAAATGATTCAAAAAGGTATCAACATGAGTAGATAAGGAAGAGTCCACTGCGCCTAGGACTCTTCCCTCAAGAGTTTGATCCAAATCAAACTCTATCATAACTTAGTCTAGATACCTCCAAAAATCATAAAATTTGGTACACCCAATGAATAGCTTGTGCTCAATCACATATCCAATAACTAGATCAAAATAATTTCTAAAAAAAAATTATAAAAGCATCTAATCAGGTGACCTTCAATTCTCTCAAATAGGTCAACTTTTGACCCTAGTCCAATTTGACTAGGAATGGATTTAATTTCTATAATTAATCCAATCTAGACTTATTCTAGTCAGATGAAAAATAAATCCATTCAAAATACAAGAATGAGTCAAATCAAATTTGACTCGATTGAGATGAATCAGAAAGATTTCAGAAGGAGAAAGTTAGGTTCGATCATGTGCTAGCACGATTACCTTGAACCTAATTAGATTTAATCCAAATCAATCAAATTGGCTTAGCTTAATTAATGACATCCAGACTCAAACCCTTATTTGTGTGACCCAGTTAGGTTCAATTCTGGATGGTAATGAGATATGTCGTAATCTCCATCATCGACATCATCATAACACCTTTTGATGGACTAGAACTTTTCTAATTCATACAATTGGAATGATTGATCATCAAAATTATCCTAATTACTCCCAAAATCCACTAGTGACACCTAGAGTATATGGTGGCAACCCATCAGAACTGAAAGTGAATCTCTCAGTATATTTACCTATGTGATTGGGTTCTTCTATCTTGAGCTCCGATAGGATTAGTGTTAAGGTGAACTCATCAAACCCAATGTTTGTCATATGAATTAATCATTCGATTCAGGTCCAATGTGAAACCCTAATAGAAACTCTTTCTATCATCTTCACTTTGCCATGGCCATGGACTTATGAACTCAATCTCATGATTATCATAGGGCTACTCCTCATCTACTGAGGTAGATAGTTTTCTTATTGCTGCAATCCAATTCCTACAATGAGTATGCTATAGCCAACATGCACCTCAGGATTACGAATGGCTAGGAGATCGAGTTATAGTGTAGTCAAAATATAACACCCTCAAGTTGAACTGTCAATGCACCTCAGGTCAAAGAATCAGACACACTACTGTAGCATCGAGTTAGTCATCGATGAAAAGGTAGACTTTCTTATGACTACTCAAGGTGATCATGCTCAGTGCCCTCATTTTCTAACGAGTACCTGTACTCTTGCTTCGATGTCTCCACACTATAAACTCAAGACATGTCTATCCTAAGAAAGCGATCGTACACCAACCTTTTGAATCGATCACCATCCTCATGATGATCCTATAGTCGGGAGCAGTTTATAAGTTAATTATGAAAATTCATGTCTTAAATTTTCAACTCTTAAAAATATGAATTGTCATTACCATTAACTCAAAGAATATATCACAGACACTTTTAAATACACACTATGATAGAAAATAATCTATTTATTAATTTATTATCAAAAATTATAAAATTACCCTTAGAAGTGTATTACAAGTTATAGCCAATCTAGCTTCTAGGGCACACATCTAACAACAGCTACCTATGTAATTAGGTTCTTCTATCTTGAGCCCCGATGGGACTAGGATTAAGGTGAACTCATCAAACCCAATATCCATCATATGAATTAATCATTCGATTCCAGTCCAATATGAAACCCTAATAGAAACTCTTTCTATTATCTTCACACTACCATGGCCATGGGCTTGTGGACTCAATCTCATGATTATCATAGGACTACTTCTCATCTACCGAGGTAGATAGATCTCCTATTCGTGCGATCTAATTCCTATAATGAACATGCTACAGCCAACATACACCTAAGGATTTTGAATGCCTAGAAGATCAAGTTATGGTGTAGTCAAACTATAACACCCTCAAGGTGAACTATCGATGCACCTTAGGTCAAAGAACCAAACACACTACTACAGTATTAAGCCAGTCATCAACGAGAAGGTAGACTATCTTATAACAGCTTGAGGTGGTCATGCTTAATACCCTCATTCTCTAATGAGTACCTATACTCTCGCTCTGATGTCTCCATACCGTAGACTCAAAGACTCATCTACACTAAAAATATGATCATACACCAACCTTCTGGATCGATCACCATCCTCGTGATGATCCTATGGTAAAGAGCAATTTATGAGTTAATTATTAAATTCATGTCTTAAATTTTAAACTCTTAAAAATATGAATTGTCATTACCATTAACTTATAAGATGTATCATAGACACTTTAAATATATACTATGAAAGAAAAATAATTCTTTTATTTATTCATAGTTAAAACTATAAAATTACCCTTAGAAGTGTATTTCAAGTGTTAGCCAATTTGACTTCTAGAGCACACATCTAACAAACTCCCACTTGATCTAAAGCTAATTGGCTATAAATCTAAGTCCTACCTTTTCATGGTGGGCTTCGATCTTTTGTTGTCCCAACGACTTTGTTAGTGGGTCAGCCACATTATCTACGTGTCAACTCTCTTGACCTCGATGTTTTTCATCTCGAGGTAATCGTGGATGAGGTGATATTGCCGCTCGATGTGCTTGAATTTCTGATGAGACCTCAGCTCCTTAGCTAGGGCTATAATGCCATTGTTATCACAGTACAGAGGGACGGTATCTGATGGCATCACTCCGAGCTTTGCGATAAACTTCTTACACCAGAATGACTCCTTTGCTACTTTTGATGTAGCAATGTACTCTGCTTCCATGGCAGAATCTGCTATCACTATCTTCTTGGAACTCTTCTAGCTAACAACACCACCATTGCATATAAACAGACTATCAGATGTCAACTTTCGATCATCTATGTCGGATATAAAGTCCGAGTCTGTAAACCCCTAGACCTAAAGTTCTATATTACAAAAGTCTAGAAACATATCCTTAGTTTTTTTTAAGTATTTAAGGATACATTTCACAGAAGTCTAGTATTCTTCACCTGGATTCGATTGATACCTGCTTGTGACACTCACAGCATGGGCAATATCAGGTCGTGTACATAGCATAGCATATATGATATTTCCTATTATCGAAGCATAAAGGATCTTGCTCATGCATTCAATCTCCTCAGATGTGCTAGGGCACATCTTCTTGAAGAGATGAATGCCATGTCTAAAGAGTACTAAACCCCTTTCAGAGTTTTTCTTGCTAAAACTCTTTAGCACCTCCTTTATGTACATCTTCTGTGAGAGACCCAACATCCTATTTGGTCTATCTCTATAAACCTTAATTCCTAGAATAAAGGATGCTTCTCCTAGATCTTTTATAGAGAACTCTTTAGACAACCATATTTTGACCATAGTAAACATGGAAATATCATTCTCTATTAGGAGGATGTCATCCACATACAGTACGAGAAAAACAACAGCACTCCCACTGGTCTTTTTGAAAACACAGGGCTCCTCCTTATTTTTGATGAAACCAAATGATTTGATTGCATCATTGAAACAAGCATTCCAGCTTCGAGATGCTTGCTTAAGTCCATTTATGCACCATTGCAGCTTGCATACGTTGTAATCACCATTACTGGATGTGAAACCAAGCGACTATTCCATATAGATATCTTCTTCAAGCTATCTATTTAAAAATATTTTTCCATCTGCCATATTTCATAATCAAAATAGACTGCAATAGCAAGCAATGTGCAAATGGATTTAAGCATAGCTACTGATTAAAAAATATCCTGAGAGTTAATGCCTTCACGTTGACTATATACTTTTGCTATAAGCCTAGATTTGAATGTCTCTACATCCCCATCGGCACCTATCTTTCTACTGAAGATCGATTTACACCCAATAGGTACTATACCTTCAGATGGATATACTAAGGTCCAAACTTGGTTCAAGCGCATTGAGTTAATCTCTGACTTCATTATCTCTAACTATTTCTCAGAGTCGATATCTGATATTGCCTCATCATAGGTCTTGGGATCATTGCCATGAACCCTATTTTCTATAAGAAATATTTTCTCTACATTCTCTTAAATAGTACCTAAGTACCTTTTAGGAGGATGAAAAATCCTATTTGATCTATGAGGTAGAGGAGGTGGAGTTTGGACTGGCTCAATCTGATTGGATTCCATAGGTTCCTTAGCTCGTCGCTTTTAGAAGATTTTCTCCTTGAGTTTAATCAATCTTCCGATGCCACCATCTTGAATAAACTATTTTTTAATAAAAATGGCATGTTAACTCACAATCACATTATGGTTTTCTGGAAGATAGAAATAATATCCTAACAACTCTTTAGGATATCCAATGAATCGAGCTCCAAAGGATCTAGATTCTAACTTATCCACTTATTGTCTCTTGACATGAGCTGGACAATCCCAAATTTCGAGATGACTCATACTTAGTTTCTTACCATTTCATATCTCATACGGTGTGGTAGAAATAATTTTAGAGAAAATCCTGTTCAGTAAATATATAGCAATCATTAGACTATGTCCTCAATGAAATTCAGAAAGGTCTATGAAGCTCATCATGGATCGGAACATATCTAATAAGGTCTAGTTTCTTATTTTTGAAACTCCGTTGAGTTGAGGTATTTCAAGTGAAGTCCATTATGAGACTATACCATTATCTTTGAGATAGTCTAGGAATTTTCGACTAAAGTATTCATCTCTTTGATTTGATCGAAGAACTTTAATGAGTTTTTCTATCTATTTTCTACTTCTAATCTGAATTTCTTGAACTTTTCAAAAGCTTTAGACTTATGTCGCATCAAATACACATACCCATGAAGGAAAATCCTGATTTCCCGGTCCAGGTTCGTCCAGATCTGATTAGATCAAGAGATATATTTCAAAAATTTTCTCTTGATCTTAATCAAATCTTGATATGTTTCAGATCTGATTCTTATTATTTTAATAAATAAAATAAAACAAGATAAATTAAATCAAATTCAATTTACCTGGTTTGGGTAATCCTATTACCCTGTAGATGATCCTGATTGCAGCGGAAGGTTCTGGATCTTAGCCACGCAAGCGCCTGGCCTCTACCGGTATCCACTTGGGTTGGATCTGGAGATCCTCTTCTTCTCTATCACACCTCCAAAATCAGATCTGGATCTGATCTGGAGGATCTTCAAAACTCTTTTGAAGATCTGCAGTCGTCCTTTTGCAGCAGCGCAGCCTTCTTGCTTTTGATCGCCTTTCCTTGATCTGAATCACACCAAACTAAGTCCAAAACACCTTTTGGACATGGAGAGAAAGAGGAGAAGAGACTATGGCATGGAGAAGGAGGGGAGAGGCAGCCTTGGGGCGTATCTAATAGCATTGGAATTAGGGTTGGGCGCAGGGTCTTATTTATAGACCTCTTGTGATCCAACTCCTCTTCCTCTCAACCAATCACAACCCTTTGTGAAATCAGATCTAAATCTGATTGGTTGGAATAGAGACCCCTGGATTCCTCCTTAGAGGGTTCCTAAGACCAGTCAAACTGGATTCTTAGTAGAACTCTGATTGGAATCCAAAAGGGAGGTGGAGTCCTTGTCCAACAAGGACTCCTAGGCGCCTCCTACTTGGGCTCACGCCACCCTTGGCGTGCGCCCTTTCTCCTTGCCAGGTTCTGGCAGGGAGACAGGCCCCCACCAGCTCTCCAATAGGTGCATGACATATGGTCAAAAGTCAAAGGGTGAATGGTCAACATTTGACCAGTCAAAGGTAGACTTTTGACCAAAGTCAAAGAACAAGAAATGGCAGGTGACCAAAAATGGCAGGTAATGTCTTACAAATAAGACAACCTATTCTGACTTGGACAACCTCCAGTCAGACCATATGAAGGCCTCTGATTGAGCACAAACTCCTTAGGCTCAGTCAGGACAACTTATTTATGATAGTAAAAGAAGAACGTTAGGTTCAATCGAGTGCTAGCACGATTTCCTTGAACCTAATTGAATCTCATTCAGATCAATTGAACTAGATCAGTTCAATTGATGATCACCAGATTCAAACCCTTATTTGTGTGACCCAGTTAGGTTCAGTTCTGTATGGTAATGGGATATGTCATGATCTCTATCATAGACATCATCGAAACTCCTTTCGATGGATCAAAACTCTTCTGATTCGAACAGCTAGAATGATCGATCATCTAAATCATTCTAATTGCTCCCAAAATCCACCAGTGACACCTAGCAGTATATGGTGGCAACCCATCAGAGCTGAATGCGAACCTCTTGGTGCAGCTACCTGTGTGATTAAGTTCTTCTATCTTGAGCCCCGATCAGATTAGTGTTAAGGTGAACTCGTCAAACCCTAGTCTCTGTCATATGATGTAATCATTTGATTCGAGTCCAATGTGAAAATCTAAATAGAAACTCTTTCTATTATTTCACTCTGCCATGGCCATGGGCTTTAGGACTTGATTCTCATGATCATCATAGGGCTACTCCTCTACCACCGAGGTAGATAGATCCCATCTTGATGCAATCCAGTTCCTACAATGAACATGTCACAGCCAACATACACCTCAGGGTTCCATATGGCTAGGAGACCGAGTAATGGTGTAGTCAAACTATAACACCCTCAAGGTGAACTGCCGATGCATCTCAGGTCAAAGAACCAGACACACTACTGCAGCATCGAGTCAGTCATTGACGAGAAGGTAGACTTCCTAATGACTACTCGAGGTGGTCACGCTCAGTGCCCTCGTTCTCTAACGAGTACCTGTACTCTCGCTCCGGTGTCTCCACACCGTAGACTCAAGACTCATCTACTAAAGAGAAGCGATCGTACACCAACCTTCCGGATCAATCACCATCCTCATGATGATCCTATGGTCGGGAGCTGTTTATGAGTTAATAATGATTATTCATGTCTTAAATTTTCAACTCTTGAAAATATGAATTATCATTACCATTAACTCAAAGGATGTATCACAGACACTAAATACACATGTGTGATAGAAAATAACCCATTTCATTAATTATAGTCAAAATTACAAGTTGCCCTAGAAATTACAAGTTCAGAAGCTTTCTGGCTTTATAGTACAAGCATAAAATTACAATGTTTGCCCCTCTGAAGTGTATTACAAGTTCAGCCATTCTGGATAAGCACATATATCTAACAACCCATACCGAGATAAATCATTCATAAAGGTGATGAAGTAGACATAATTGCCTCTAGATAGCATATTAAATGGGCCGCACACATCTATGTGTACTAGGGCAAGTAAGTCTGTGGCCCTTTTTTCATGTCCTACAAAATAGGGCTTGGTCATTTTACCATGAAGTCATGATTCACAAATCGGATATGACTCAGAAGTCAACGAACTCAATAGCCCAGATTTTTCCAATTTATTAATCTTATCTTCAGTTATATGACTAAGCCTAAGGTGCCAAAGATACCTATCATTTAGACTATCCCTAGGTCGCTTTGATCCTATGGCATTCACATTTTGCTCGATATTAAAAATAAAAACATCAATATGTAACTGATAGAGATCATTTATAAGAAAACCACTTGTAATTTTATTTCTTTCATAAAGAATATTACAATGGTCCTTAAGAAAACTAATTACATAGCCTTCCTGTGCTAAACATGAAATAGAAATCAAATTTTTGCTTGCTGCAGGCACATAAAAATAGTTTCTAAGTACTAAATTTAATCTTAACGATAGTCGAAAAGGGTAGTATTGTGGTATCAACTCGCTCTGATACCAAATTATTAGGATATTGGCTACTCTAATACCACTTATTAAGGATCTAGTATCAAATTATTACAGCAGGAAGAAGGAAGAAACAAAACTAGAAAACAATCAAGTACATGGAATAGCCTAAAGGCTCACCTCCATGAGGCATGCAAAATTTTACTATGAAAGAAAAAAATATGTACAAGAGGAGAATACCCACTCTCAACTCACCATACACAAATCTCTCTCAACTAGAAGCTATCATCATAAAAGCTCTCTCAGAATCCAAAGAAAACTCACAGAAACTACAAGATGCTCAACCCTCATAGCCTCCTCGTTGGGTGCTATGCACCTATTGCTTCTCTCTCTCATGAGCTACACATACTCGACACTCTGCCAAGCTCCTCTTGATGGTTGCCTAAGCCTCTTTATATGCCTCTCATGCTACACGCATCACCTTTTTGGTCTATAGCATCTCAGCCCTTTAAATAGGATGAGAATCCTCTTTTCAATAATTCACAGGAGTTCTAACAGGACACATTCTCCTAATAAGAGTCGAACATGTCCTTGATGGAGTCTTAGAATATTTTTTGATCTTTAAATCATGATAGCAATCCTCCATGGCCGCTAGATCCCATGGTTCACATGTAACTCTCGTAGACCCCCTGGATTGATCACAATTCGAGTCCAAATAGAGAAAACCCCATCATGTTCTATTCACCACCATTAAGCCGACTCGATCAGGGGTTGAGCTGGCTTGACTGCATCTCGCCCAGACTCCTTCTATCAATCTGTCTGATAGAGTCAGCTCGATTGTGGTTCGAGTCGGCTCAATCTCAATCTAATTTGGCTCGATCGTGTATTAGAGCCGACCCGACTACTGTGCCATAAATTGATTCTCTTCTTGCTATGGGTCGAATTTGAGTCATCAAATCCTAACCATCTCCACCTCGACTCAACAGTCAGCCTCCACTTGACTTTGAGAGCTTCTGATCCATCTCCCCCTCATGCCTTAGGGCATGCATGCAGATCATGAATGGGCAAACATGGGAGTCGATTTAGGCTGCTCGATCCCACCTCTATCATGGGCTGTGTCCACCTTGACCAAAGACCCGCTTGAGAAATTCTCCTATGATAATAGGAACTTTATTTTGTGACATTGCCTCTCATCCTCCCAGGTCTCCCATCTCGTGCCTGATCCTTCTCCACTTGGAGCTCCACCTCGCACTGGGCTTCCTCTAGCTCCTAAAGCTCCACCTTGCACTGGACTTCTTGCTAGATTGTAATGTCCTCTTGTCTTCTTCTTTTTTTTCAATATCATCCTATCACCATGGGTGACCTTAAGAATTTCATCATCAGCTACACACCTATAGTCGTTTAAATTCAGTCTGCTCAGTGAGATAAGATTTCATCTAAAATTGGGTATGTATCAAACCTCCCCTAATCTCTTCACTACACCATCATGTGTCTTCTAGCTAAACATTCCGATGCCTCTGATCATACAACTTGATCCATCCGATAGATAAATAGTACCATCACTACTCTTCAGGGAGTCAACCTACTCCTTTCTGTAATAAACATGATATATGCATGCAGAATCTAAAATTCACTATTGAAAAGAACTAGGTACCTCATCAGATATCTCTAGGACATTATCATTTGACTTGCTATTGATCGTCACTGCTGTAGCCCTCGTTTGATCATTGAGTTGTGGGCAATCATTAACTCGCTGCCCCAAGTCATCGCACCTAGAGCATCTGATCTTGCTGGGATCCCTCATCTTGGACCTAGATCATCCTCCTCGCAATCCTCTACCACTCCATCTACTGCTTTCTGCTCCTCTAAAAATCACTAAAGCTGAGCTGCCATCATCTGAGCTCGAAGCTGGGTTCTCCCTCCTAAGAACCTCATTTTAGAGTATCGCTACAGTGACCTCGTCCATCTTAATGGTGCTCCTTTTCACTAGAAAAGCAGTCACAAGGACTCATACGAATAGGGAGGGATGCTAGCAATACCAATGCCCTGGTCTTCTCCTTAACTTTTTCACCAATGCTGAGAAGATCAGTAAGGATCTTCTAGAAGTTGGATAGATGCTCCCGCATGCTCTAGCCCTCATCCATCTGCAGTTGGTAGAACTGCCTCCAAAGGAATAGCAAGTTGATGAGCAACTTTATCATGTATAACTCCTCGAGCTTCAACCATAGTACCGTCGAAAAAGTCTCATCAAGTACATGGATCATCACATCATCTGCTAGGTATTAGTGGATCATGCTCACTATTTGCATCTAGCTCCACTTTCATTCCTTCACCTCTATGGTGGCTGGCATCTTATCATACAATAGAGCGTCGATCAACCCATGTTGGATGAGGACATCCTTTATCCTTGCTGCCATAAGAAGAAATTGTCCTTTTCATCAAACCTATCAATCTCCTCCTTGATTATGCTTGTCTTCTCCATATTCTTTAATCTCTATCCACTGCTACAATCTATGCTTCAGTACTATCTAGCTTTGGTACCAATTGTTATGGTATCAACTCGCTTTGATACCAAAGTATTGGGATATCAGCTACTTTGATACCACTTGTTAAGGATCTAGTAAAAAATTATTACAGTAGGAAGAAGAAATAAATAAAATAAGAAAATAATTAAGTACATGGATCAGCCTAAAGACTTGCCTCCATGGGGCATGCAAAGATTCATTATGAAAGAGAGAAATAGGTACAAGAGGAGAACACCCACTCTCAACTCATCATACATAAATCTCTCTCAACTAGAAGCTACCCTCATAAAAGATCTCTTAGAATCCTAAAGAGATCCACAAAAGCTACAAGATGCTCTACCCTCATAGCCTCCTTATCGAATGCTATGCACCTAATGCTTCTCTCTCTCATGGGCTGCACGTACTTGATGCTCTGCCAAGCTTCTTTGGGTAGCTGCTTGAACCTCTCTACAAGCCTCTTATTCCACACGTGCCATCTTTTTGCTCTATAGCACCTCAGCCTTTTAAATTGGATGAGAATCCTCTTCTCAGTAGTTCATAAGAGTCCTAATAGGACTTGTTCTCCTAATATGAGTCAAACATATCTTTGATGGAGTCTTAGAATATTTCTCAACCTTCAGATTATGACCGTAACCCCCCATTACCTTTGGATCCTATGGTCCATGTGCAACTTTCGTAGACTCTTGGATTAATCATAATCTGAGTCCAAATAGAGAAAACCCCAGCATGTTCTGTTGGCCTCCGTCAAGCCGGTTCGATCAGGGGTCGAGTTGGCTCGACTATATCTCGCGCAAACTCCTGTTGTCTGTTTGTCTAAGAGAGCTAGCTTAAAATAACTCCTACTATCTATCTACCTGATAGACCCAGCTCGGCTATGGTTCAAGCTGGTTTGATCTCAATCTGAGTTGGCTCGATCGTGTATCAGAGTCAGCCCGACTGCTATGCTGAAAACTAATTTTTTTCTTGCTGTGGGTCAAATTCATGACCTCAAATCTTAACAGGTAGGTTTTCATGGCCACAACAGCAACTCTTGCTTTGTTTTCAACATGCAAGATCATCTCACCATCCCTCAGACTCCTACTCTCCTCAAGATCCTGCATAGAACTGCACAAGTGAGGACTCAAACTAGAGTTAAGCATCAAACTAGATGTAAAAGAAATCGTATGGTTAGATTCTATAACGAGCATACCTCTAGAAGGATCTGCCTCCTTCTTGTTCTTCAGGCTGGCAAGGTATAGAGGGCAGATCCACTTGCAGTGGCTATCTGTATTATAATGAAAATATTTTTTTTTATCAGCGGCCTTCTTCTTTGGCTCTACCTTCTTCTTCTTCCCACCTTTCATCTTCTGCTTCTTCATGATCTTCTTCCTCTTTTCAAAAGATTTTCTCTTGGAAGAAGTCCACTCTATAGTAAGCACTGACCCTTTAGAACCTTCCATGAAAAGCTTAGTAGTGACCAGCATGTTGATAAGCTTAGCCAAAGTATTTTGTAATTTATTGATATAGTAGTTCATGATGAACTGCCCATATGCATCAGCCTTTGATTGCAAAATTATATCAATTTGTAGATTCTGATCTAACTTAATACCAAGCTTCTTAAGCTCTTCTAAGTCCTTGATCATCATCAGATAATGATCTTAGATCAACTGTCCATTATGCATCTAAGCCTTAAAAAATCTTCTAGTGACTTGATATTTAGTTGTGCGATTTTGTTCACTAAACAACTCTTACAAGTGATCAATTTTTAGTAACTAGTCTTTATGCCTTCATGATGGCACTAGAGCTCATCAGACATTGAGCCATCCACTTTTCCAAAAATGCTCTCTATTCAGTGGATGGATGGACTGGTAAAGTGGGAGGATCCTGTTCCAACACATGATTCAATTTCTCAGAACCCAAAATAGTTTTGAAGTTTTTGAGCCAATCCTTGTAGTTAGGTTTGGTCAGTCTATGGGTGTCTAGGATACAAGCTACAGGGTTGGAAGCAGACATTTTTTTGTATAGAGTCAATATTTTTAGTTAGATTTTATAATTAGACTTAATCAATTTACTTAAAATTTTATTTTTTTAAATAAATTAGGCTCCCATGATTTACTTGGATCACTACACTTCCTAGGTTGAGATGTAAAAATCTCCATGATCAATGATTTTTAGTGGATGGTGCGATCCCACCGACTGGCTCACCACCTCACCTAATAGTTGTTGGTGATGGGTCGATCGATGAGTGGACAACTCTTGTCCAATGATTCTCTAATCATGGTGGACCCAAACCTGATCTCTAATTCATGAAGTTCACGATGCTTAGAATATTGCTCCACTCCTTAGTTAAGTCAAACCCACCATTTGTATGAATTGGATTTCTGATTGGATCCCTCACCGTATCCAAAATATTGAGCTCAACCCATCCTCCAACCTGTAGCATCCAATGCCTAATAGACATGGTTGCATCTTTCTGGTGCAACTGAACCACTATATTCAGTCGAGAATAGTAAACCTCGGGAAGGGCCCGCACATCTATAATGATGGAAGACCTTAGACTTAATATTTTCTTAGGAAGATTTAATTTAGGTCTCTTTAAACCTGACTTGACTTAGTCATAATAATTATGACTAACCTAGTGGCATGGGTTGGCTTGAATTATTATCCACAATAAATCAGAATTGGATCGACACAAATGGCCAGGTTAGTAAGATCAGTGGAAGGGATATGTAATTAACTCGATAAGAATACATTCAGATCGAGTAGCTTCCAATTAAAAATCAGTCAGTCATATCTAACAATCTTACCTTAGACACCAAATTGTCGAATCAGAACCAATCAAGTTAGCCTATAATCCAGGCTCGAACCATGGAGCCAAATTAGATCTTGACTTGATCGAGTCACATCTTAATGTAATTCGATGTTGATCCAGACTTAATCCTATTAGGTTGGTCAAATTCAAGCTTTCTTTGATCCTATCTAACGAACTCTTGATTTGGTTTGATCAACCACTAGACCTAATTGAGCTATCCATGCCCAAACCCAAATTTTTGAAGGTGTCTTAGATCTAAAAATTCATAAACTTTAGATCTAATTAATTTCATTATCTTAATTCTTAATTAAGTTTGGGTTCATAGACAAAAATATGTATCAAAATTCTAGGATTTTATAGAAATATATGTTTTGAGTTCTGATTAAGGATGAACGCACAGCACCCCTACACGTCATAAGAACATCCCATCAAATGGAAGGAGAGAACCTTTAAACCCTACTTTATTCTTATGACTGGACGATCAAGGAAAATGTCTTAATCAGAAATATATTTTTTATTACAAAATATGTTAGATCTAAATCATATATCATATATGTAATTAATGATCTAACCTATACATGCCTTGCATAAATCTCATGTATCATTACTCAAAAAAACATACATACTTTTATATCTGATATATCACATATTATATTTGAAAAGTAGTATTTTAAATTGATCACATCGAAATAAAGCTATACTAGATAGTTCATAGAACTATTCTACAACTGGTCTAAGCATGCATCTTTCATATCTCATATGAATAAATTAAAAATTTAAAATTATATTTTTTATTTTTTAGATCTGATTATAATATTTATAATATTAAAAAAATAAAAATAAAATAAGTCTAAAATTATATTTAATTAAATCTATAATATGATTACACTAGACTACACATAAAACTATTCTATTCCTAGTCTAGTCATACATCTCATACGACATAGATCTAAATTATTTAATTTTAATTTTTTTAATTTTAAATCTAATCATACCTTATGTGATATCTGAAATTTTTTAATATCATATCCTAAATAAAAATGAAATTAGATCTAAAATAAATCTGAAGAACTGCCAACCTAGCTCTGATACTAGTTGAAGGAAAATCTCTATTTTTCACTGCAGGATCGTCTAGATCTGATCAAATCTAAGATAGATTTTTCAAAAAAAAGATTTCTATGATCTGATATGATTTAAAAGTTCTTAGATCTAATTGAGGTAATCTAATATTGAATATAAAAAATTAAATCTAAGTAAGGAACATCTGATGTACCTGATTAGGGTAATCCGATTACCCTGACGATGATCCTGATGCTCCTGAGTTTTTGGATTGAGCCACGCACGTGCCTGACCTATACCAGGATCCACTTAGGTAGGATCCAAAGGTCTTCTCCTTTTGAATCATTGCTCTAAAGATCAGATCTGGATCTGATCTAAAAGTTCTTCAAAAGACTTTTTGAAGTAGTAATTGTCTCTTGAAATAGTGCTGCCTTCTTCCTGATCTGGGTTGCAGTCTTCCTTGGACCGCTCTTAGACATGTGCCCAACTCCTTGGGCATGGAGAGGGGAGAGAGAGGATTAGAGGAAGGCATGAAAAAGTGGTGGGCAGCCTTGTAGCATGGTGGAAGGGAGTAATCCTCTAACCCCAGGCATAGATAGGGTTTAAATAGATCCTGCTGCGACATGTAGTGCCACATCACTTTAGCCAGTCAAATTGCATGATTTAATTAGATCTTAATCTGATTGATGGAGCGATGTCACTTGATTGAATCAGGTAGGAGACCCCTCAAACTCTCTATAGGTGGTGCCATAGATGGATAGGCCCATCTTCTTTGGCATTTAAGAGTCCATCTCTATCAAATATCCTTGGAGGCACGCCTAGGGTGGCAAGCACCCTATCTCTTTCCTCTTTTAGCAGGGAGACAAGAGCCCCAAGTGCTCTCTAATGGGTGCATACCACATGGCCCTCTATCCAAGTGTCCGGGGTCAACTATTGACCAATATTCGAAATAGCAAATGGCAAGTGATAAGAATTGGTAGGTGTTGTTTTAAATTCATCTAATGAATTAAGACAATCCTTTTCTGACCTGAACAAACTCCAGTCAGTCCAAGACAAGGTTTCTAAGTGAGTGTAAATAATTTGACTTAGTCGAGATGAACCAGAATGATTACAGAAGGAGAATGTTAGGCTCAATCTTGTGCTAGCACGATTTTCTTGAATATAATTGAATCTAATCCAAAGCAATTAAACTGGGTTAGTCCAATTGATGACATCTAGACTCAAACCCTTATTTGTGTGATGCAGTTAGGTTTAGTTCTGTATGATAATGAGATATGTCACAATTTCAATCATCGACATCATTGAAACATCTTTTGATGGACCAAAACTTTTCTGATTCATACAATTAGAATGACCAATCATCATGATCATTCTAATTGCTCCCAAAATCCATCAGTGACACCAAGCATTATATAGTGACAAGTCATCAGAACCAAAAATGAATCTCTTGATGTAGCTAACTGTATGATTGGGTTCTTCTATCTTAAGCTCCGACAGGATCAGGATTAAGGTGAACTCATCAAACCCAATATCCGTCATATGAATTAATCATTCAATTCGAGTCCAATCCTAATAGAAACTCTTTTTATCATCTTCACACTACCATGACCATGGGCTTATGGACTCAGTCTCATGATTATTATAGGGCTACTTCTCATCTACCGAGGTAGATAGATCTCCTATTGGTGCGATCCAATTCCTATAATGAACATACTATAGCCAACATACACCTTAGGATTTTGAATGGCAAGGAGACCAAATTATAGTGTAGTCAAACTATAACACTCTCAAGGTGAACTATCGATGCACCTTAGGTCAAAGAACTAGATACACCGCTACCGCATCAAGCCAATCATCGATGAGAAGGTACACTTTCTTATGACTGCTCGAGGTGGTCATGCTCAATGCCCTCATTCTCTAATGAGTACATGTACTCTCACTTTGATATCTCCACATCCTAGAATCAAGATCATTTATATTAAGAAAGTAATCATACACCAACCTTCCAGATTGATCACTACCCTCGTGATGATCCTATGGTCAGGAGGAATTTATGAGTTAATTATGAAAATTCATCTTAAATTTTTAACTCTTGAAAATATGAATTATCATTAACATTAACTCATAGGATGTGTCACAGACACTTTACATATACACTATGATAGAAAAATATTTTTTTTATTTATTTATAGTTAAAATTATAAAATTGTTCTTAGAACTGTATTACAAGTGTTAGCCAATCTGGCTTTTATGATACATATCTAACAATAGAAATAAATTTTTGTACTAATCGATGTGACCATATAGCAATAGTACCCGATGTCTGGATAGATCAAATAGTGACAATGCAACATCCATGAACCTGTGGCATATGGTTATCATATAATTCATCTCCTTGACCCAAATGTTCAAAAGATGAACTATTAACCCTGAAAAATTATCTACATTATATTTCAATTAGTGTCCATTGAATCAGACTACCCCGATTGAGATTTTGCTAAATTGGAATATGGTGATGCATTTACTCCAACACTTTGAGGGGTCAATCCCATCTTGACTCATGTATCGATTAAAAAGTACTTGAGTCTATCAAGTAATCTTTCATCACTGAATTAAAAATTCAAGTAGTCCTATACCAAAGTACAGTATGTTACTTGCAAGTCATCATGGTGATCCCAAGTCTAAGGGATAGTTACATCCATATCCTTCACGAGCAACTTTTGATAGTAGAAAGCTCCACAGTTGGATCACGATCGGTGAAAGGTATCCCAATATTTAACCAGCATGCCATATCAGTATCTCCATACTCCTTGGTTAAGAGGATAACCAACTCATATGGTACGCAACGATCTACACTCATTAAAGTAACAACATATCATTAGGTCGCGATCAAGTTTAAGAACTAAATGATAAATCCTCCTTTATCATGTTTAAATAGTCATAAGGACTTCATCACAGAAGAGTTCATTATGAGAAGATGTACAATAGTGATGAAAAGCCAAAATAATAATTTTATTCATTTATAATTTAAGTACATTTTTACAATCAGCTTAACCATCTGCAATCTAGATAATTCTCTTTAAGATACAATACCCAAGAAACTCCCACTTAGACTAAAGCTACCCAGAGCAGTATCGAATATCCATCTTCCAATTGATATAGTCAAACTCTTTGATTCTAATGGGTTTGGTTAATGGGTCAACCACGTTCTCCTTTCCATCGATCTTCTGAAGCTTGATGTCACCTCGTTCTATGATCTCTCAAATAAGATAATAGCGATGCAGAATATGCTTGGTGCACTAATGTGCCTTTGGCTCCTTGGCTTGAGCTATGGGTCAGTGCTATCATAATAAAGCAAAACCAGATCATTCAATAATGGTGCGACTCCCAACTCATCGATGAACTTTTCTAGCCACATAGCTTCGTTCGCTGCAATGGATGCCATGATATACTATGCCTTGCATGCACAATCGACCATAGTGTACAACTTGGAACTCTTCTAGCAGACCGCTCCATCATTCAAGATAAACACATAATCTAACATGCTCTTACTATCATCATGATCTGACTGAAAACTAAAATTAGTATATCCCACAAGTTTCAAGTTAGCATCTCCATAGATGAATCACTGGTTCTTGGTATTTTTCAAATACTTCAAGTTTAGCTTTACAACCTTGTAGTAATTCTTACCTAGATCAGATTAGTATCTACTCACTACTTCTAGTGAGTATGCCACATTCGATTTCGTACACGTCATGGCATCCATAATAGAACCTATTGTCGAAGCATATGGTATTCTACTTATATACTTTCTCTCTTGAGTAGTTGTCGAACAATCGCTCTTCGAGAGAGTAATCCCATGGCCTATTGGAAGATAGCCACTCTTAGAACTCACCATGCTAAATCACTTTAGCATGGTATCGATGTATGTGGATTGGGATAACCCAAGAAATCTATTAGATCTATCTCTATAGATCTTCATCCCTATAATGTAGGAAGCTTATCCCAAATTCTTCATGGAGATTTGAGATGACTGCCACACATTTATTCTCTGTAATGTAGAAATGTCATTCTCGATTAAGAAAATATCATCCAGATAAAATACAAGAAATATGACTATAGAACTGTTAGCCCATTTATACATGCAGGGTTCCTCTCAGTTCCTAATGAAGCCATATGTTCTGATCATCTTATCAAAATATATGTTCCAACTTCGAGATGCTTTCTTCAACTTATAGATGGATCTCTAAAGCTTGCTCACCTTGGACTCGTCTGTGGATATGAATCTCTCATGCTATATCATATATACCTATTCTTCTAGCTCTCCATTTAGGAAAGCTATCTTCACATTCACTTGTCTGATCTCATAGTCTAGGTATACTGCGATCACAAGCATAATTTGAATGGACTTGAGCATTGCCACCAACAAAAACATCTCATCACAGTTAATACCATAATGCTGATGATACCTCTTGGCAACCAGATGGACTTTATAGGTCTCCACCTTCTCGTCGGTGCACCTTTGTCTTTTGAAAACCCACTTATATCTACTAGGTTTTATCCCTTCAGATGGATCAACCAGTATCCATACATTGTTGATCTTCATGGACTCCATTCGGACTTCATGGCTTTCAGCCACTTATCAAAGTTGAACCTCTGCATGGCATCCATGTAGGTGATCAGATCCTCATCATTCTCATTGAGATCAATAGGATCACCATCCCGGACCAAGAAACCATAGTATCTATCTGACTAAAGTGCTACTCTACCGGATCTCCTCAAGTGTGCCTCTATAATGAGCTCTGGATTTGATCTTATCAAATCTAGTTCTATAAGTTCACTTGCGTCAGTTCATCTGTAACACCCCATCCCTAAATTTTGGATAATGGTGCTAGACCCCACCCTTATCTAAAGGTTAAGGGGATTTCTTTGCTATATCTGAACTGAAAAAATTACTTAAACCTACTTAGAACAATTTTCTTGATCAATTATCCCATTAATTGCAAGCATTTCAACTATATTTACCCTTTCTTGAAAATCAAAATAAAGCTTTCCATTAAATCTTCGCTATAAACCATTATCACAAATCAACTCAACCATTTACATAAACAAACTCAAAGTTTTAATAACAAAGCCATGTTTCTTATATACATTCCATTTGTTAAACCATTCTTTTTAATACATGCCCTTTTAAAATAAATTAATACACATACATACACCCATTTTTGATTTAACTAACTTAGCTGTACATTACATTCCAAAGTACATTTCTTTTACAAGCTAATATCACCCCAAAATACTTTCTCCACTAGGGGTATTGATACACCAGCTGATACATACCTCTAAATGCATCTACTTCAAAACTGCAAGTAGAAAGAGTGAGAGGTGAGACTTGGGGAAGTCTTAATGAGTGTATCCAACTAACAATGGAGAAACGTGCTGTACTCATTATATTGCAATGCATAAAATGAATCAACAAGCTGCCAAACAATTGCATAAAATAAATATGAATCACGTAAAAAAGTTCTTGTAGAGCACAAACCTTTGCTTACCACTGATAATACCACATAATATATTTCCATATGATCTTGCATGAGTATTTGTACCATAACCATATATCAGTAACCATATCATAAGTTCATCCATATGTGAGCAGTCCCATGGCACACTCTCACATGAAGCAACTAGCACTCAAATCATATCATAATTTCATCCATGTGTGAGTAGTCCCTAATGAAAAATATATCCTAAAGTCAATCATCTAAGTTATAGATGGTTGAGCTAAATGTAATTATACTTAAATTATTAATAAATAAAATTATTATTTTGACATTTCATCACTCTTGTGCATCTTTTTGTAATAAACTTTCATGTGATGAAGTTCTTAAGACTATTTAGACTCGATAAAGAAGGATTTATCATTTAGTCCTTAAAACCAGTTAGTGATCAAATGATTCATTGTTATCCAGGATTACAATACATCAAGTATAGATCATTGTGTGCCAAAGTGTTGGTTATCCTCTTAACCATGAAATATAGAGATATTGTTATGGCCTACAGGTGAAGTATGAAGGAACCAGATCTAGGATTTTAAAGGTAGATCTTGAAACTTTTTCAAGATATTGTAGCAAAAGACTTAAATAAATTAAATATTTGTTTAAAAAATATGTAAACATCTAGATCTCATATCTATTACATGATCAAGGTATGATATTAAATCAAAAATTAAAATCAAATAAGAAAGTAAAAGATTGATCAAATCAACCTAGATCTACACTACATCAAATGCAGGTATGAAGTTTATAGATCATATCTATTACCTAAGTAAGTTAGACGTTCTAACTTGCTGATCTAGGCTTGAGGATGATGTCACGAGCCGCATATGCATCTGACCTCTAAGAGTCATTCACACGAGCCTACGATCTCTGATGTAAAGTCTGATGTAGGAAATCAGCACAGCATGCTAGTACTGTGCTGATCCTTCTTCGATTATCGGTCTGATGCTCCCTTCTTTGAAATTTGGACTCTCCAAAATATGAGAAAAAATATGAGAGTTTACTGATCTAAGACTCTTTCAAAAAAAAAACTCAAAAAAAAAAAAGAAGGAGAGATTGAAAATAAAACAACCCTAGAAGAAGACCCACTTCTTCTTCTCTTTTCTCTCATCCAGACACCTAGTTTGGTGCCTATGGAACCCCCATGCCCTAGTACCTACTTCCTCTGATTTTTACACACCCCAAACCTCTCCCAAAGCTCTGTGTTCCATGAAAAAATCAGAATAAAATTCATCCAATAAATTGAGAAAAAGAAGAGTCTAAGTTAGGTCAAAATCCTAGACTAGGAATGTCCAAACATGGAAAGTTGTTGGGGCGCCTAACTCTTGGGCGCCTCCTCCATAATTATTGGCGTGGACCAGTGGGCACCGCCTCCACAATTATTGGCGTGGATCAACAAGGGAGGGTGTAAAGAAAAGAAGATTATTTTCATGAAATAAGAGAAGAATTAATTAAAAGAAGGGTCGGCACTCAAGGAAAGGTGTTTTGGTCAACAAGAATGCTACCTCATAGAATCCTAAGCAAAACTAACTCCTCTTTTGACTTGGTCTTCCAACAAATTGCCTTATGACAAAAGAAGGAGAGAAAGAGGGCAGGAGAAGCCAAGGGAGTGGAGAGTTTTAACGTAAGAAACAAAACAAAAAAGGGCATGGGGCATGAGGATTAAGTGGCACAAGTGATAGGGAGTCCTAGTCACACTAGGACTCCTATTTTGACTTAGTCAAACAAGATCATTTAACCAAATAAAATCAAGATTAAACCAACCCAACTAAACAAGGCTCTAACCCATTTAAAAACTTAATTAAATCAAATTTAATTTTGATTTATTTTCTAATCAAATTAGAAAATTGGGTTAATCCAAATCCTAGTTACAGTAGGACTAGTTCTTCCTTGCACATGGCTTATCGAATAAACTAATTGGACTTGATCCAATCAAACCTAAACCAAATCTAATTAAATCATATTTAATTAGACTTAATCTCAGCCTATTTACTGAATTAAATTATGCTAATTAGCAATTTAATTGCTAATCGATCCTCCTACAATACTTGCACTAGGTTAAACATCAATCGTATTGATTATTTAACCCTAGAACGATACTTAATTATTGATCAACCATCCGATTAGATCGTAAGCTCTAATGTATATGTGAAGGGAAATCTTGATTTTCCAGACCAGGTTCATTCAAATCTGATCAGATCGAGAGATATATTTCAAAATTTTTCTCTCGATCCCAATTAGATCTAGGATATTTCAGATCTGATTTTATTATTTTAATAATAGAAATAAAATAAAAATAAATTAAATCAAATTTAATTTACCTGATTTGCATAATCCTATTACCCTGTTGATGATCCTATTTACAGTGGAAGGTTCTGGATCTAGCCACACAAGCGTCTGGCCTCTATCGGTATCCACTCGGGCTAGATCTAGAGATCCTCTTCTTCTCTATCACCCCTCCAAAAATTAGATCTGGATCTGATCTAGAGGATCTTCAAAACTCCTTTTGAAGATCTGCAGTCGTCCTTCGCAGCAGTGCAACCATCTTGCTTTTGATCGCCTTTCTTTGATCTGGATCGCACCAACCAAGGTCCAAAACTCCTTTTGGACATGGAGAGCAAGGGGAGAAGATGGTTTGGCATGGAGGAAGAGGGGAGAGGCAGCCTTGGGGCATGGGAAACTTTGATCTCAATTCAATTTCTTTGTTTGAGTTCGGCACAGGGTCTTATTTATAGACTGACTGTGATCCAACTTCTCTTATTCCCAACCAATCACAACCCTTTGTGAAATCAAATCTAAATCTGATTGGTGGGAATAGAGTCCCCTGGATTCTTACTTAGAGGGCGCCTAAGACCAGTCAAAGTTGGTTCTTAGAAAAACTCTAATTGGAATCCAAAAGAGAGGTGGAGTCCTTGTCCAACAAGGACTCCTAGGCGCCTCCAACTTGGGCACATGCCTAGGGTGGTGTGCGCACTTCTCCTTATCAAGTTTTGGTAGGGGACAGGCCCCCACCAGCTCTCCAATAGGTGCATGACATATGGTCAAAAGTCAAAGTGTCAATGGTCAACGTTTAACCAGTCAAAGGTAGACTTTTGACCAAAGTCAAAGAACAAGAAATGGCAGGTGACCAAAAATGGCAGGTAGTGTCATACAAATAAGACAACCTTTTCTGACTTGGACAACCTCCAGTCAGACCATATGAAGGCCTCTGTTTGAGCACAAACTCCTTTGGCTCAGACAGGACAACTTATTTATGATAGCAAAAGAAGAACATTAGGTTCAATCGAGTGCTAGCACAATTTTCTTGAACCTAATTGAATCTCATTCAGATCAATTGAACTAGATCAGTTCAATTAATGATCACCAGATTCAATCCCTTGTTTGTGTGACCCAGTTAGGTTCAGTTCTGTATGGTAATGGGATATGTCATGATCTCCATCATCGACATCATCAAAACTCCTTTCGATGGATCAGAACTCTTCTGATTCGAACAGCTAGAATGATCGATCATCTAAATCATTCTAATTACTCCCAAAATCCACCAATGACACCTAGCAGTATATGGTGGCAACCTATCAGAGCTGAATGTGAACCTCTTGGTGCAGCTACCTATGTGATTTCGCTTTCGGTGTCTTCCCATAGCGCAACACGCACAGAATCGAAGTAAGTAAAAGTACGTGCGCTCTCACCATCCGACACGGCCACGACACTGAGGAATGACATCAGTTTTCGAGATTGGAAATTGATTGAGCTCGTTTAAGAAAAGGGCAGCTGGGCACAAATTGCCCACAACCTGAAGCAGGAAGAAGTCGGCATAGGGGTTGCCGTAACAGAAACTACAAGGATTCTGGCCGGCTTACTCGGACGTCATCAACGTTACTCGGAGAGGAGCATTGGTACATCGGCGATTTCGTCACCTCTACATCCAGCGGGTCAAAGCAAAAGAAGCAATGCTCCAATTGAGGCAGGCCTGCAATGAGATAGGAGGAGGTCGTCGTTTTGAGGCATTAACTGACGGAAGGAACAACAGCCACTCCCTACGGACCTTGGAACGGGGCATGTTTGACTGCCGCGATATCCTCTCCCCTTCGGTAAATTCTTTTCCATCTACTAATGTTGTTTTCTGGGGTGCGAAAACGATATAGACAGGAAAGAAGCATCAATGTCGTGTGTTAGAGATATGGCATGAAAATCTTCATCAAACATGAGTAGTCAAAAACCATCAACCTCGGCTAGAGATCACAGATTCTTGGACGACCGGCTGAGCCAACTAACCATTTGACATAAGCCGGGCACCTCCAAATTCTAAGGTGTGAAAGTGTTGGCTTACGTTCTATCCATATCTCATATGGGATTTTAACTACAGACTTTCTTGGAGTCCTATTTAATAGATAACAAGCCGATTCGAGTACATATCGCTAAAAGGATATCAGTAAGCTGGCAAATTCCATCATGGATCAGACCATGTCTAACAAAGTCTGATTCCTCCTTTCAGACACGTCATTATGCTGTGGTGTTCCAGGAAGAGTCCATTTGAAGAGAATTCAATTCTCTCTTAGATATGTGAGAAACTCACTAGAAAGATATTCTCCTCCTCGATCAGATTGAAGAGTTTTAATACTCTTTTCTATTATTTTTTTTCTTCACTTTGGAATCGTTTGAACATTTTAAAAGAATCCAACTTATGTTTCATTAGATAGACATATTCATATCTGGATAGATCATGTGTGAAAGTGATGAAGTAGACATATCCACCTCTGGCACTTGTGCTCGTTCATTTACATACATCAGTATGTACGAAACCTAAGAGATCTTTGGCTCTCTCATCTTTTCCAGTAAAAGATGACTTAGTTATTTTACCAAGAAGATAGGACTCATAGGTTCGAAGTGATTCACAACATCGACTTCAAGAATTTTCTCTTGAGTCAATTTGTTTAACCTATTTTTGTTTATATGACCTAGCCTATAGTGCCATAAGTAGATATCTGATACACTATCTAATCTAAGGTACTTGCCAGTAGAATAAACTACATTAATAGGTTGTGATAACATATATATACCATTGTTCAATTATCCATAGAAAGCAGCAACATCATTCATAATGACATTACAAACTCATTTATTTACTGAAATTTCATAATTGTTCATGGCCAAAAGGCCTACAGAAATGAAATTTAAAAATAAACTAGCATAGAAATGATAATCACTAAGAACAACGGTATGAGATTCAAATACAAGTTCCAAATTTTCTAAAGCTAGAACTAGAACTGGTCTTCCATCTCCAACATTTAGGAATCTCTCATCCTGCTCGAATCTTCTATTGACCTACAACCCCTGCAATGAATTGCAAATATGGTAAGGGCTACTAGTATTAAATACGCAGTCAGTAATATCATAAATTGAGAAATTATAAGTAGTTATTATATAAATATCTTGCCTAGCAATAGCTTGCTTCTTTCTCTGCCTGTTCGGGTCTAGGGAGGTAATATACCGAGGATAGTTCTTCTTCCAATAGCCCCGCTTCTTGCAAAAGAAGCATTCAGCTTGACTCTTATCGGACTTGATCTTCCTAGTCTGGCCCTGCACTGATGTCCCAGCCTAAACTTGCACCTTCTTTATTTTCTTCTTCTTATTCTTCTTTCCTTTCATAAAGGATCGAGAATCAGAAGACTAACCTCACACTAAGTTCACTGACTCTTTATGGAGTTGGTGATCATTCTCAATGTTCTAAAGTAACCCCAGTAAGCCATGGTAGTTTACTTCAGGCATTGTTATTCTGTAATGAGTAAAGAAAGAAAGATAGAACTTTGGCAGTGAGTTCAGTATTGCATCTTTTATAAGTTGTTCATGCAAGAAAAAGCCGAGTTTGCTCAAGCACTCTATCAGCTCGATCATGTACAGTACATGATCAGTGATAGAGGCTCCATCTCACATTTTGGTGTTGAAGATGGTGCAACTAGTCTTATGCCTCTCAACATCATTAGATGTGCTAAAAGAATACTCCAACACATGGAGCATTTCATTTGACTGAGCTGTCTCAAACTACGACTGAACTCATCGCTCATCATAGTCAGCATAATGCAGCACACCATAGTTCGATCACTGAGCCACTTCTAATATGTGTCTCTGACTGTTCCACGTGCATTGGCAGCTGGCTCCTCAGGTGTAGGATCTGTTAGCACATATAGGATCCATTCATGCTCCAGGACAATCTACTAATTTTGGTACCAGCTATCGAAATTGGATCCCACCAACTTATCATTGTCCAACAATGATCGAAGTGATGGAAAAGTGGCCATGTCTGCACAAAAGAAAACTAAAACATAATTAGTAATTAATTTATTAAACCTAAAGATTTGGACTTGAATCAAAAGGTATCTCCCACTATTTTATTCGAATTGATAGCCTCTACCTCTAATTCAAGGAATTATCCTAATTTCTTAGTGGGTACCAGAATCCACATAGATTGTACACGAGCCCAATTTTGGTTGGCCCATCCATGTACATCTAAGGGTAGGTTCATAACCAATTATTTCTCTAAATAATTTTTAGTAAATAAATTTTACCCCAAGCCCTAATTAGTTGGCTTTGGCCTTCTTAGAAAAGCATCCAGTTAGGTCCAATCATTAACATGACCATACTTGGCCCATCTAACCATTGAATGATCAGGCCTAACTTTGGTTAGCCCACCTGACCACCATTTAGAATGATATATCCAAGAGATCATATAATGAATGATAATTCCATCAATCGATAAGCACTAGGCCTTTGGGTCTTTAATGATTATCCAACTGATGAACCCATTATTATTCACTTTAATGGGAGGTTATAATCCAGTTATCATGTAACTATTTTATTTTAGGGATCTAATTATTTTGGAGGATTTAATTTATAGAAGCGAGTAGGTCAGATTAATCAGCTTGTCATGATTCTCGCACTAACATCACCAAGTCAGCTTAAGGGAGACCATTAATAGGTTGGTCTAGGAGTACCTAAATCAATCAAACTGACTTACCTAGGTGACATGGGTCAGCTCGAATAGTTAAGCAATCTAATCAAAACATAATCTCACCAAGAGGCTAGGTAAGTTCGATCAGTGGAAGGATCTGCCAGGCTTGCCTTAGATACCATCAGAAATGGCCAGGTAAGCAGGCTGCCAATTAAAAATCACTGGTCTAGTTTACCTTAGACACCAACTGATTTAATTAGTTTCAATTAGATCAACCTAATAGTTCATGCTAGACCGCGTAGCCAAGAATCTAGTCCATCTTGTATCTTGTTAAAGACATGGACTTGACCAACTACAACTATTGCAATTGATCTAAAAAATCCTTGATCTAATCTAAAATAATAATTGATTAGATTTAGTCAATTTCCTAACTAAGTCCATTCTTTAATCTAACCCTAGGTCCAACCCAATTAATAGACCTAATTTCCACTAACCTATTAACCCAATGTGTTATGATTTGTGTCATAGGATCTTCAATTTACAATCCTAGAACCTAATCAAACAACTTCTTAATTCTTAAATAAGTTTTGGGCTGAGGGTTGGGGTTTGGCTTTTTGAAAATAGTTTTCATGTTTGTAAAATATTTTTACAATATGGTTCTATCAACCAAGTTGCATGTTTGAATCATAATCAATATGAAAGTAACATAAATATGAATCTACTTTAGATCTAATCTAAACAAGTTCATGTAATTAAAATAGTTTCAATAATAATCAATCATAAATCTTCCAAGATCAAATCTAATATATTTATGAAGATTAAAATTAGATTAAAATATTTTTAATCAGATCATAAAATCTCTTAGATTTAATCTAAAATTTTATGATCAATATTTTAGATCAGTACGTACAAGGACAATCTATTCACTGTAAGGGGTAAACCTTACAGTAGGACAACCTTATGGCAGTCCGTGCAATCTAAAATATTTTATTTTTATATTTAAAACTATTTTAAATTTATTAAATTATAAATAAAATTAGATCAAATCTAATAAATTTATGATTAGAGTCAGATCATCATGAACTAGGACAATCTTTTCACTATAAGGGGTAAACCTTATATAAGGACAACCTTATGACAATTTGTGAGATCTAATTTTTTTAAAAAAATTTAATAATTAGATTATAAATTAGATCTAATCTACAAAATAATCTAAATATACATAAAAATCATGTAATAATATCTGACTTTGATACCAATTGAAGGAACCAGATCTAGGATTTTACAAGTAGATCTTGAAATTTTTCAAGATCTTACAGCGGTAGACTTAAATAAATTAAATATTTATTTATATAAATATGTAAACACCTAGATCTCAGATCTATTATATGATCAAGATATGATATTAAATCAAAAATTAAAATCAAATAAGAAAGTAAAAGATTGATCAAATCAACCTGGATCTACACTACATCAAATGCAGGTATGAAGTTTATAGATCATATCTGTTACCTGAGCAAGTTAGAAGTTCTAACTTATTGATCTGGGATTGAAGATGATGTCATAAGCCACATACACATCCGACCTTTAGGAGTCATCAACACAAGCCTACGATCTATGATCTGAAGTCTGATGCAGAAAATCAGCAAGGCATGTTAGTACTGTGCTAATCCTTCTTTGATGGTCGATCTGATGCTTTCTTCTTCAAAATTTGGACTCTCTAAAATATGAGAAGAAAGATGAGAGTTTACTGATCTGAGACTCCCTTAGAAAAAACTCAAGAAAAAAAAGGAGAGATTGAAAATAAAATAGCCATAAAAGAAGACCTTCTTCTTCTTCTCTTTTCTCTCACCTAGACACCTAGTTTGGTGCCTATGGAACCCCCACACCCAAGGACCCTCTTTCTCTAATTTTTTTCACACCCCAAACTTCTCCCAAAGCTCTATATTTTACCAAAAAATTAAAATAAAATTCATCCAATAAATAGACAAAATGAAGAGTTCAAGTTAGATCAAAATCCTAGACTAGGAATGTCCAAATATGGGAAGTTGTTAGGTTGGGCGCCTCCTAAATAATTATTGGTGTGAACCAACAGGGGAGGGCACAAAAAAAGAAGATTATTTTAATGGAATAAGAGAAGAATTAATTAAAAGAAGGGGTAGCACTCAAGGGAAGGTGTTTTGGTCAATAAGAATTCTACCTCATAGAATCCTATGCAAAACTAACTTCTCTTTTGACTTGGTCATCCAACAAATTGCCTTATGAGAAAAGGAGGAGAGAAAGTGGGTGTGAGAAGCCATGGGAGTGGAGAGTTTTCATGTAAGAAATAAAACAAAAAAGTGCATGGGGTGTGAGGATTAAGTGGCGCAAGTGATAGGGAGTCCTAGTCACATTAGGACTCCTATTTTGACTTGGTCAAGCAAGATCTTTTAACCAAATAAAATCAAGATTAAACCAATCCAATTAAATAAGGCCCTAACCCATTTAAGGACTTAATTAAATTAGATTAAATTAGATTTAGTTTTGATTTATTTTCTAATTAAATTAGAAAATTGGGTTAATTCGAATCCTAATTAGACTAGGACTAGTACTTCATTACACTTGGCTTATCCAATAAATCAGTTGGACTTGATGCAATCAAGTCCAAATCAAATTTAATTAAATCATATTTAAATATACTTAATCTCAGCCTATTGGCTTAATCAAATTAAGCTAATTAGCAATTCAATTGCTAATCGATCATCCTACAACACTTGCACTAGGTTAAACACCTATCGTATTGATTATTTAACCCTAGAACGATTCTTAATCATTGATCAACCATCCGATCAGATCATAAGCTCTAATGTATGTGACCTCATAGATTCAAACCTAAGTCGATAGTATAGGAATAAATTTTTATACCAATCGAAGTGACCATCTAGCAATGATATCCGATGATCGAATTGGTCAAAGGTGTAGAACACCATCCTTAAAACCCATGCGGATATAGTTTTCATATAATTCATCCTCTTGACCATAATGCTCGTAGGACACCTTAGAGTTCAACTATCAACTCTAATCAGATTGTCCATATTGTATTTCAAAATATCAAATCCATCTGATGGATTAGCCTGGCCAAGGTTTTGCTATATTGAAATACAGTGATACATTCTTCTCCAACTCTTGGAGTAGTCAATTCCATCTTGATCACCCTCCAACTTCGTAAGTACTTGACTGTGCCCAGAAGCCTTCCGTTGCTGAATTAAAAATTTAGTTAGTCCGGTACCAAAACACAATAAGTTGCTTGCAAGTCACTGAGGTGATCTCAAGTCTAAGAGATACTTATACCTATATCCCATCAGAGACAGTCAAGATAGCAGAATGCTCTAGAGTTGGTCACTTTCAATGATGATGTATCCATACATCTCACCTATATGCCATATCAGTGTCTCCATACTTCTTGATTAAGAGGCCAACCAATCTATATGGCATAGAGCGACCTATGCTCGATAGATGCTGTTGTTCTAATTAACAACCTATCATTTGGTCATGAACCCATTTAAGAACTAATCAATAAATATTCTCTTTATCAAAACTAAATAATCCTAAGAACTTTATCACAATAATGGAGTTCATTAGAAGATGTAAACTTATGATGAAAAAGATGCCAAAATATTTTTATTAATTAATAAATCGATTATAATTACAAAATAGCTCAACTGTCAATAGGCTGATGATTTGCTTTGGGACATAATTTCCAACAAAGTATAGGGATATATTTCATTGAACGTGACCTAACTGTGGAGCTCTCTACTATTAAGAGTTGCTCACGAAGGATATAGATATAAGTATCTCTTAGACCTAAGATCATCATGATGACTTGCAAGCAACTCACTACGCTTACGTATTGGACTACCTGAATTTCTAATTTAGTGACAGAAGGGCACTAGCTGTAGCCAAGTACTTGTGAACTCAGTGCGTGAGTCAAAATAGGATTGATTGAAAGAAATATGTTCTCAAGCCAATTAATTTTTTGGACTGTTCTTTGTATTCCAAACTCATTTAATGACATTTTTAATAAATAAATAAAGGCATTTATTTCATCATATGCAGTATCTTATTATTTATTTAAGATTATGATGAACCCTATAAATTAGGGCTATGGTTTTATGATTATGATGAGATCATACTAGTAAGATCTAAAATCTTAAAACTCTAACTTAAACATTCCTAATCGATGGTGAAGGAAAATTTTAAATTTTTGGGGTTAGGTTCATTCAGATCGGATTGGATCTAGAGGCATATTTCAAAAATTTTTTCTTAGATCCTAATTAGATCTGACATTTTTTAGATCTAATTTATGATTTGATAAATAAAAAAATTAAATTTAATTAAATTTAAATTAATTTTACCTTGGTTCTGGGTAATCTGATTATCCATTGATAATCCTATTGAAGCCCTGAGGTTTTGAATCTAGCCACGCAAGTGCTTGGCCTCTACCGATATCCACTCGGGCTGAACCTGGAGATCTTCTTCTTCACTTTTTTTCTTCAAAAACTAGATCTGAATCTGATTTGTAGGATCTTCGAAACTCCTTTCGAAGATCAGCAGTCATCTCCGCAGTAGTGCTACCTTCTTCCTTTCTCGTCAATCTTTTCTTGCCTGAATCACACTAATCTAAAGCCCAACTATCCTTGGGCATGGAGAGGAGAGAGATGGCCTGAAGGTGGAATGGAGAAGGGAGAGGGACAGCCTTGGGGCATGGCTAGGAGAGGAGTCTCTCAAAAGTGGGTGCAGACAGGTCTTTATATAGATCCTGCTGCGCCATGCAGTGCCACATCACCCCAGCCAATCACATTGCTTCATGCAATCAGATCTAAATCTGATTGGTGGGATGACATTATCTGATCCAATTAGATAAGAGACCCATGGATTCATCCTTAGATGGTGCCTAAGACTAGTCAAAATCTATAGATGAGGGTCACCTAGTTTGAATCTAAGGAGCAACCTAGAGTCCCATCCATATGGGACTCCAGGCATCCCATCCATGGGCGCATGCCTAGGTCACCTTGTTTGAATCTAAGAAGCAACTTGGAGTCCCATCCATATGGGACTCCAGGCATCCCTATCCATGGGCGCACGCCATCCTTGTCATGCACCCCCTCCTTTTCAATTTCTAGGGAGGGGACAAGCCCCAATCTACTCTCCAATAAGTGCATGACACATGGATAGATGTTCAAGGGTCAAAGGTCAACATTTGACCAAAGTCAAAGGATAAGAATTAGTAGGTGACTGAAAATGGCAGGTGTTGTCTTAAATTTATCTCATAAATTAAGACAACCCTTTTCTGACCTGGACAAGCTCCAATCAGACCAGGTAAAGGTACCTGAGTGAGCACAAACTCATTTGGCTCAGTTGAGATAACTTATAATGATAGAAAAGGAGAATGTTAGATTCAATCATGTGCTAGCATGATTTTCTTGAACCTAATTGAATCTAATTCAAATCAATTGAACTGGGTTAGTCCAATTGATAATATCCAGATCCAAACCCTTATTTGTGTGATCCAGTTAGGTTCAATTTTGTATGGTAATGGGATATGTCATGATCTCTATCATCGACATCATCGAAACTCCTTTCGATGGATCAGAACTCTTCTAATTCGGACAACTAGAATGATCGATCATCTAAATCATTCTAATTGCTCCCAAAATTCATCAGTGACACCTAGCAGTATATGGTGGCAACCCATCAAAACTAAAAATGAACCTCTTGGTGCAGCTACCTGTGTGATTAAGTTCTTCTATCTTGAGCCCTGATCAGATTAGGGTTAAGGTGAACTCGTCAAATCCTAATTTCTATCATATGATTTAATCATTTGATTCAAGTCTGATGTAAAAATCTTAATAGAAACTCTTTCTATTATTTCACTCTCTACCATGGCCATGGTCTTATGGACTTGATTTTCATGATCATCATGGGGCTGCTCCTCATCCATCGAGGTAGATAGATTCCATCTTGGTGCAATCTAATTCCTACAATGAACATGCTATAGCCAACATACATTTTAGGTTTTTGAATGGCTAAGAGATCGAGTCATGGTGTAGTCAAACTATAACACCGTCAAGGTAAACTGCCGATGCACCTCAGGTCAAAGAATCAGACAGACCACTGCAGCTTCGAGCTAGTCATCTATGAGACGGTAGAGTTTTTTATGACTAATCAAGGTGGTCAAGCTTAATCCTCGTTCTCTAATGAGTATCTGTACTCTCGCTCTGGTGTCTCTACACCATAGACTCAAGACTCATCTACTATAAAGAAGCAATTGTACACTAACCTTTCGGATTAATCACCATCCTCATGATGATTCTACGGTCAGGAGAATTTTATGAGTTAATAATGAAAATTGTTGTGTTAAATTTTTAACTCTTGAAAATAAGAATTATCATTACCATTAATTCAAGGGATGTATCATAGATACTAAATACACATATGTGATAGAAAATAATCTATTTTATTATTTATAGTCAAAATTATAATTTTGCTCCTAGAAGTATATTACAAGTGTCAGCCAATTCTGGCTTCTAGGGCACACATATCTAATAGATGAGACATTGACTTAGGGATCAATATTTTTTGATAAGACTAGCACATTCTTTGTATGCTCAATTGAGAGGATGATTGATCTCATAATAACTTGTGTATGACACTAATACAAGAATGTGGGTGCTCATTAGAGAATAAGTTCACTGAATTGATCCAAATCGAGAATATCTAATGGAGTCTTATCTATATGTCAATAGATGGTTCTTATAATGGAATTTGTGCATGTAATCCTTTGACCTAAAACTACCATAGAATCTTATATATATAAATTCATATTTTGGTTCATACTCATTCATGACTTAGTTATGTACGGGATGATCTGCATATGGTAGATTATATATATAAAGGTTGTGAGTAGGTTAACAAGAAATCAATCTCTCCTGGTAAGAGGAAATAGCATCCTACCTACTTCAAACAAATGATGATTTAGGAAGACTTTGATCAAAGCATGATGAAAATTAGAAATGATTTCTAATGTTTCATTAAATGAATCATCATCATAAGATTGAAAGAGAAATAAATATGATATTGGGATTGACATAATTTCATACCCAGAGTCATATTCAGGATGCAGGGAGATCGAAGGATCTAGTTGCATGGTAATTTTCACTGAAGGATATTTTTGGTATTTTCATCAAAATTTGACATCTTTCAGAAAGTCATCATACATTGCTAGACGTCAAACATGTCTTGTGGGTTTTATCAAATTAAAATTTTAATTTGTTTATTAAATTAGAAAGTATTTTAAATTAAGTCAAATTGGGTTGGCTAGTTTTGACCTAAATCAGTTTGGTTGAGTTCTAACCAGATTAGGTCAAATCACACCTAGACTCACTGCTAGTTAGATATGGAATCCAATGGGTCACACATAAAGAGAGTTGATTAAGGGTCTAATTGGATTAGACCATGTTTGGAAGATGAACATGCTATCACATGTAGCAAACCCTAGCACCTGGTTTCGAATTGGATTCGAATTGGCTTTCGATTTGTGCTAATTAAGATCCGATTTGAGCCAAATAGGATTTGATCTTGAATTAGATTAACCTAGACTAATTGGGCTTTAGTTGGGGTGCCACATACCTATATCCCATGTGCCAGAGAGTCTCTCTCTTGCACGTGGGAAGTCTTTAATGTGCAAAGAATTTTTGGCGCATGGAATTTGTTGGCGCCTACCTTCTTTGACTTTTTCCATTTGTTATGTCACGAAAAAAATTTTGAATAGATGTGGACATCTGATATGGGGCGATAAAGAGTCCTTCTATAAGTTAAAAACTCCATTTTATTTTTAATTTTGTCGCCCAAGATTTTTTGTCGCCCAAGACTCCTTGCTGCCCAGGACCCCATGCCACCCACTCCTTCTTGACGCCTCTTGGACCAAGTCAAGGTCCCTAGGGACATTGACTATTTAAATATCATCTCCATGCCTTCTTGCTGAATGGGAATCCATTTTTAGAGCCATCGGATGGCCCTTTTATCTGATCTAATGGATGGAAAGGGTGGCGCCAATAATGAAATATTGCGACTCTTCATAAATAACTTACGTAGAATTAGTCCAACAGTCCTTCTGCTTTAAGGCACCTCTTGGACTAAGTCTACTTCTCATTATTTACTGATGAGGTGTGAGATTAGCTGAAGGGATATGAGATTTTTTTTAAAAATGGTGCAAGAAATTTAGTTGGCACCCCTACGTACATTATAAATAGGGGTGCGCACCAAGAGTCCGAAGGTGTGAAAAATTATCTTTCTTTCTTACAAGAGTTTCTTTTTGTCCAATTTTCTTTCTTTCCTTCTTTTGTCTAGATCTTGTCCTTATAAGGACAAAAATTCATCTCAAGATTAAGGGATTAGGAAGGAAAATTAAGAAGACAAAGAAAAAAAAAGATAGATAAGGAGAGGTAAGGAAGGTGACATAAAGGCTAAAGAAGGTATTGCCCTTTTAATTAAAGTTCTTATTATTAGAACTCTAATTATATAAATCAGAGGTGCTGGTGTCTTGATCAAGTCTCTGTGTGGATCAACGTTGGAGGGTGAACACGTGGGCACCTAGTGAAAATCCTGCCGGACTGCTACCGATGATCAGAGTCAATTTAGGATTTAGCGATAAAAGGTATGTTCTAATACTTTATTTTATATTACAAATGCATGTTATATGATTTAATTGCTAATGAGGTGGTCCTAGGATTCGGATTTGGTTTATATGATTTCATGTTTTTGCTTTGAAATCCATTCTTCCACCCTATACACCAATCCTATCATTGACCCCTTTAAGTGTTGGAGTAAGTGCGTCACTGTATTTTAATTTAGCAAACCCTCAACTGGGGTGGTCCATGTAATGGACACTAAATTTTAAAATACATTATAGATGAATTTTTGGATCGACAGTAAAGCTTAGATCATCCTTTAAGTATCAAGGTCAAGGGGATGAATTATACGATAACCATATGCCATAGGTTTGTAATTATTGTGTTGTGACTTTTTGATCTATCTGAACGTTGGATACCATTGCTAGATGATCACATCAATTGGTACAAAAAAATAATTTCTATGCTATCGACTTCGAATTCAAACCTATAGGGTCGCACATAATAAGAGTTCCTACCTGATCTGATGACTGATCAATAGTCCTAATGGTCTGAAACTCTATGATCAAGAGTTCGACTAGACTAGAACTCTATAACCATGATTTTTACTAGACTAGGACTCCACCTTTGTGGGTCCCACTAGATTGACACTCACAGTCCTACTATTGACCCTAGATTGATTTTGATGATAACAAAAGCATTTGAGTATAAATTATTATGTTACTAACATTGTTTATGACAATGTGTTGTTGTAAATCTCAAGTGCTCACAAACACCAATTATTCTCATTCATCAGTTATTCATGATTTTAGAGAGGATATTTCAAATTCAAATCATGTTTTAAGAGATTTTAATTAAGGATAAATCAAGGCAAAAAGGCAAATCTAACCTACAAAGTAAATTAGAGAAGAAAGGATCACAAATAATGTTTGGTTTGTCTGGCATGCAAACTGGGTCAACCCAGTCTGAGACTGAGCCATCCTAGTCTCAGTGAAAGCAAAAGATAGAAAGCCTAATTTTTCTTGACCCAAAGGACTGAGCCGACCTAACAGAACTAGGCTGACCTAGTCATAAAGTGAGCCATCCAAGTCTCAGACAACAGAAGAAGATAGAAATAGTATTTTAAAATTTTTGAGACTAAGCTGACCCAATTTGGACTAAGCCGACCTAGTTTAAAACTTAGCCGGCCTAGTGTCTATAATGGCTAATTTTTAGTTCTACAGCTTTTTCACTCCACACGTCTTTCAATGACTATTTTGGATCTTCCAATGGTCAGATCACTTTCAGAAGCCTATGATGATAATTTGTAATGGTGGGAAATATAAGAGATACTTAAGGAAACTCTTGAGACATGAAAAATAATTTTAGAACATACAAGAGAAAGCTTCCAAGTAGATTTTCAGTCCTTCAAATGTGTGAGCTCAATAGTGAAAAGGAAGGAGTGCTTTTTAGTATTTTCCTTATCCTTCCAACATCCTCAATCAAAGAGAAGTTAGGCCATCACCACTGAAGATTAACTCCTACTTCTTTCAAGCATTCAAGAGAAGAAATCAAGCCTACAAGCGAAGCTTTCAGATTTTTTTCTCCTAAGCTTCAAGAGTTTGCTTTTATTTTATTTACTGTATTATTCATTTTTATTTTAAATTTCTTGGGATGAGAAACTTGGGTTGGTCCAAGCCTAGAGTTGGACATTATATAGCTGTGATTGGTAAGCCAAAGTGAAAATCAATTGGAGTTGATTGTTAGCTCGAGAAAATAATTATTGTGTGGTTGTGGTTGGTGAGCCAAGGTCAAAATTAACTGGGTTCGATTGTGAGCCCAAGTAAAATAATCAGACTATAATCAAGCCTAGTGATTATAGATGAATTTCTAAGTGGTTTACTTAGGGAGTGGACGTAGGTGCTGAGTTTAACACCAAACCACTATAAAATCATAGTATTTATGATTGCATATTACTGTTCTATTGATTTTCTTCACTACACATTATATAGCTTATTTGTTGGCATATAATTAGATCAATGTACTTACATCATAAGCTTAAAATTTAAAATTCCCAATTAACCATCCCTCTTGGGTAGCCAAACTTGGGCAACACCTACTTATCTAGGACTCTTTGATCAAGAGTTTCACTAGTCTGGGACTCTATGATCACGAGTTTCATTTGTTTCGGACACTGGGTTCAAGAGTCCCACTAGTTTGGGACTCTTCTGGAGTTTCATGTTGATGGGACTTAGTTGCCAAGACATCCATCCAATTGGGACTCTATATTTATCAGAGAATTAATTAGTAATTTGATTACTAATTGGCTTAATTTGATTGAGGTAAGAGAATTTGATCAAATCTAATTGAATTGAATTCGATTGGGTTTGACCCGATCAAGTCATGAGATAACCTAATAGCTATCGGAGATTCGACCCTGAGTTGATCATGCTTTGGACCTAATTAATTTTTAACTTGATTAAAAATTTATTGTGTTAGGTCAAGTCTAATATGATTAGGTTTGATTTAGTCTAATAGGGTCTGGAAGAATTGATTTAGTTGAAACCAATTTGGACCAATTCAAAATATGTTTGAATTTCAAATACCATCTCCCTTGCACCACCTTTGACCTTTCCCCTTCTCATGCACATTATGGAATGTGCATGACTTTCTCCATGCTAATATCTGAAGTTGGCACCCTCTTCTTTAGCCTTTGACCTGGTCCAAAAGTTGGATCAAGTTGAAATTGGTTTTGAATTTTGAATTCAAAACTGTTTGGTTAACTCTCTGACTTCCCATCCTTATCCATTCTCCTCTCCATGCCCACTTTTGATTTTGTCACACATTTTGATGTGCTTTTTCTACATGGGCTTTTAGAAGGAGAGTCCTTCTACAAGTTACACACTTTAGATGGGCACTGGAGGTGGATAAGAATGAAACTTGAATTTTGAATTGAAGTTTAAACCCCTTATCCCCTCTACACGTTTAATCCATTATAAGCACCCATTTTAAATAGGGATTTTCATGTGGGCATGCATGGTTTTATATGAAAGAAGAGTGAGGGTCATAGAAAGGTTTCTTACAGAGAGAAAAACCTATGAGGGGTGCAAGTTTGGGCATGGAAAAGTCCAGAGGAAGAGAAAAAATTTTCTGCACCTATTTCTCTTCACATGCCATCCTTTTTTTTCTTTTCTTTTGTCATTCATACTAAAAAGAATTTGAGTGGGTGTTCAGCAAATACGAGTGTCGCTTCTACCATGAAAATTTGTTTCATGGGAAAATTCCAAACAGAGAGGGCGTGAGAGGATTTCTAGGTGTCAGGATTTTTTGAGTGTTAAAAATTCTAGAGTTGGGACTCAGGGTTTGGGTGGAGTGATCGAGTGTTGTGAGCATCAGATCACCACCAAATTTGAAACACCACTTCATCATCCTTCAAAGTGCATGTTCTAATTTTTTAGAGTATCCAAGAGATCAGAAAGAAGATGATCGATTGGATCGATCGAGATCAATCATCAAAGGCCCCAACGAGAAGCTAGCACTTCGGTGTAGCTGATCAGGATCAGAAGCTCTATGTGGATCAACCGTAGAGACTAGATAATTGTGTGACTGTAGCATGATGCCAAAGCTTCTTTTGGTGGATTTAGATCACTGAGATCAGCTACCTATACACAAGTATCAAGTTCTGAACTTGTATTAATCAGCGAATATGATTTGCTGACCAATCGTATTTAAATTTTTTATTACATATTAACATATCTAGATCTAGATATATGGTTTACTGATATGATCAATGCATGCTTAGAATTAATAGAAAATTAATTTTAGCTTTCAATACTATTTAATTTAAAAATATTTCAAAAATACATGCTAAAAATCCATTGTGATTTCCTTCAATTGGTATCAGAGCAAGGATTTGCTTGACATGTTTTAATATGTAATTAAAAAATTAAATGCTAGAATATATGGTATGTTAATATGTTTATTGAAATTATTTCAATATAAAAGTTAAATATGAATGTATTTAGATTCAATCTGAAAAGCAATTCATTATTTAATTTTCATTATATGCTTTATTTTCTATTTAAAACTAGCAATAGGTTGTTGTTTATGAAATGAGTTGATCCATTTTTGAAATAAGTCAATCAATTTGGTGAACAAAAAATAAAAATCTTTCAAAAGTTGAAAATTACTTTTGAAATGATGAATCCTATCCCATTAGCCCAAAACGTAATTAGAAGAATTAAGTGTTGTCTCATAGGATCTAGAATTATGAATTAAAGATCCTAAGATAAAATCATAAAACTGTTAGTTAAAGGTTAAATGAATTAGGACCATTAATTGAGTTAGACCTAAGATTAGTTAAAGAATGGATTAATCTAGAGTAATTAATGAAGTCTAACTACATGTTGACTTAGATTAGGTCAAGGGACACTCTAGACTCAACTTTAATAGTTGTAGTTAGATGGATCCATGTCTTTAATGAGACCAATATGGACTTGATTCATGGCTAAGCGGTCTAGCCCAAAATTACTAGGTTAATCAGATTAAATCTAATTAACTAGTTGGTGTCTAAGGTAACTTTGGCAGACAAGACCAGTGATTTTAAATAGGGAGCTACTCGCATTGATTTGATCTTTGATGAGTTAATCTCATATCCCTTACACTGCTCTCACTTACCTGGCCGACATGGTCGATTAGAGTTTGATTAGATCACTTGATGATTTGGACTGACCCATGTCACTAGGAATCAGTTTGACTGATATCAATCAGTAAGACTAAATTAGGTGCCCATGGATCTAAATTGATCCTAGTTTTAACCTATTAACTTAGTTAAGTTAGTGAGAGGATTTGACTTAGTGAAATTAGTGAAAGAAATTGGTCCGTGTCCTTTCTTTTCTTAAATCACAAGTAACCTAAATTCTCTAAATTATTAGATCCTTAAAATGACTAAGTTATGGGGATAACTGAGTCATAGCCTTCCATTAAGGTGAACATTGGAGGTGCCTAACACCTAGTATGAATCTGAATATTAGAATTACTATCGATCATATGATGATTAGATTGCACTTTCTTAATGGTGATCAGGTTGGCTAGAGCCTACCTCGAGCTTGGTCATCATTGGTTTGATGCACCTAACTCAATCATGTTAATGGTTGGACCTAACCAGACCTTTTCAGTAGAGGCCAAAGCTTACTGAATTGACTTCTAGGATAAAACCTAACTATTAAAAATTATTTAAAAAAATAATTGATTTTGAACCTACCTATAGATGCACATGGGTTGGCCAGAGCCTACCTTGGGCCAATCTATAGTCTATATAGATTCCAATACCCACTAAAGAGTTAGTGTAATTTCTTAAATTGGAGGTTGAGGCTACCAATTCATCAAAAATAGTGGGAGGATCTCTGGACTAAAGTCCATGTCTTTAGGGTTAATTAATTCAAGATAAGGTTCCATTATTTCCTGTCAAATAAATAGAATCACTAGTATAAGCCTGCTCCATTTACTATTGGATAGTGACAAGCATTTAGGACCTAAAAATGAGGAGCCTAGTATTGATCCTAATTAGGGAGACCCGAAGAGGAATTTTTCTCTCGATCTAAATAGGCTGAACAGGAGAAATCAGCAAGTGCTTACTAGTCAAGGTTGTTATATGATAACATTTTGCAATTTCTCTATTTGTCATACATCAACCTAGGTATTAGATACCGGTAGTCTGATTCATATATGCAATTTATTACATGGACTTTAAATTGATAGAAAGTTTGAGAATGGCGATAGATTCCTTAATGTTGGTGATGGAAGTAAAGTTCCAGTCCTAGCTTTGTAAACTCTTGAGCTATTTTTCAAAAATAATAATATTATTTTAAGTGATTATCACTATTGTCTATCTTTTATGATGAACATAATGTCCATTAGGATTTTGGCTTGGGATGGTTATTGTTTATCAAAAAATTATTGTGATATCATTATGAATGGTACTATAGTAATGCAAGGATAATTAAGAAATGGCATTTATATTTTATTACAGCCTATTAGTGTAATGTACACGTCTAATAAATGTCCAAAACTAGATTATGCCCTCGATGCCTATCTTTGACGCTATTGGCTGGGTCATATAAACAAGAACAGGATTAACAGGTTAGTCAAGGAGCGTATTCTTAACATCGATAATTATGAATCATTGAAAATCGGAAAATCTTGCCTTCTTGGTAAGATGACCAAATTATCTTTTACTAAAAAAGGTGAATGAGCCACTGAGCTTCTAGATCTAGTACAAACTGATGTATATAGATGTATGAACACATATTCTAGAGGTGGGTATTACTACTTCATTACATTTACTGACGACCTATATAGGTATGGGTGCATCTATCTTATGAAGTGTAAATTTGATTCATTTGAAAGGTTCAAATAATATCGAAATGAGGTAGCTTTTTGGAGTTATGCATTAAAGACTGCTTGTTATATTTTGAATGCTATTCCGAGTAAGTTTATTGAAAAAATTTCATATAAGATATGGACTGGGCGTAAGCCGACACTCTCTCACATTATGGTTTGGGGATGTCCGGCTTATGTAAAATGTTTGCAACCAAAGAAGCTTGAATCTAGGTCCGATAAGTACTTGTTCATAGGGTACCCTAAGAAAACTATGGGTTATTACTTCTATCTTGCTAAAGAACAAAAAGATGTTCATCAGCAATAGGACAGTCTTTTTGGAAAAGGAGTTCCTTATGGAAGGAACAGTTGCCTCCAATGTTGAACTTAATTAACTATGACAGCTGGAAAAACCTACACATTTTAGTGAAGCTGCAGCACTGGATTTGATAAGATCAAACCTAGTGCTCGTTGAAGAGGCACCAAGATGATTCGATAAAGTATCACATCAGCTAGATAGATACTATGATTTCTTGATCTAGAACGATGATCCTGTTGAACTTGATGAGAACAACAAGGATCCGATCACTTTTATGGATGCCATGCAGAGGTCTGACTCTGATAGGTGGTTGGAAGCCATGAAGTTTGAAATGGAGTCCATGAAGGTCAATAGTGTATGAACACTGGTTCATCCACTTGTAGGGGTTAAACCCATTGGATGTAAATAAATTTTTAAAAGAAAATAGGACGTAGATGGTAAGGTGGAGACCTATAAAGCCTGTCTGGTTGCTAAGAAATATCATCAACATTATAGTATTGACTATGATGAGATATTTTTCTGGTGGTAATGCTCAAGTCCATTCGGATCATGCTTGCGATAGCGGTATACCTAAACTATGAGATCTAGTAAATGGATATGAAGATAGCTTTCCTAAATAAAGAGCTAGATGAAGAGGTGTATATAATATAGTCTGACGGATTCACATTCATAGATAAGTCAATGGTGTGCAAGCTTCAGAGATCCATCTATGGTTTGAAGTAGGCATTTCAAAGTTAGAACATGCATTTTGATAAGATAATCAGAATGTATGACTTTGTTAAGAATGAAGAAGAATCCTGTATGTATAAATTGGCTAATGGTTTTGTAGTTGCATTTCTTGTATTGTATGTGGATGACATTTTCTTAATCAGGAATGACATCCCTGCTCTATAGGGAATAAAGGTTTGACTGTTGTCATAATTCTTCATGAAGGACATGGGAGAAGCATCTTACATCCTAGGGATGAAGATTTATAAGGATAGATCTAAAAGCATCCTTTGATTATCCCAGTCCACTTACATTGATACCATGTTAAAGTGGTTCAGCATGGAGAATTCCAAAGTCTATCTCCCGATAGGCCATGGAATTTTTCTTTCAAAGAGGAATTATCCAACAACTCCTCAAGAAAGAGAGCATATGAGTAGAATACTATATGCTTCGATAGTGAGTTGTATTATGTATGCCATGATGTGTATGAGATCAGATGTGGCATACTCACTAGGGATAGGGAGCAAGTACCAGTCTAATCCAGGTGAGAATCACTAAAAGGTTATGAAGATAATTCAGAAGTATTTGAGAAATAGCAAGGATCGATGGCTCATCTATGGAGATACTGACTTTAAACTTATGGGATACACTGATTTCAATTTTTATTCAAATCATGATGACAGCAAAAAATGTGTCAGGTTACGTGTTTACCCTGAATGGTGGAGTGGTCTACTGGAAGAGTTCCAAGCAACACACTGTGGCCGATTCTATTTGCAAGGTGGAGTATGTTGTGGCATCCGATGCCACGAAGGAAGCTGTGTGGCTATGAAAGTTCATCGATGAGCTGAGAGTGGCATCCTCCTTGGATGGTCTGGTTCTGCTATACTGTAATAGCATTAGAGCCATAGCACAAGCGAAGAAGCCGAAGGCACATCAGCGCACCAACCATATTCTACGATGCTACCATCTTGTGTGAGAGATCGTGGAATGAGGTGACATCAAGCTTCAGAAGATCAGTGGAAAGGAGAACATGGCCGACCCATTTACTAAGGCTCTCAGAATCAAAGAGTTCGACAATCACAAATGGAATATATGCATTCGATACTGTTCTGAGTAGCTTTAGTCTAAGTGGGAGTTGTTAGAAAATGTATTCTAAAGCCAATCATATAGGTTATAGATAGTTGAGCTAAATATAATTATACTTAAATTATTAATAAATAAAATTATTATTTTGGTATTTTATCACTCTTGTGCATCTTCCTATAATGAACTCTCATGTGATGAAGTCCTTAAGACTATTTAGAATCGATAAAGGAGAATTTATCGTTTAGTCCTTAAAATCAGTTCGCGACCAAATGATTCATTGTTACCCAGGATGACAATGCATCGAGTATAGATCATTGTGTGCCATAAGTATTGATTGTCCTCTTCACCAAGAAGTATAGAGATACTGTTATGGCATGTAGGTAAAGTATAGGGTACATTTCACTGAATGTGACCCAACTGCAGAGCTCTCTACTATCAACAGTTGCTCGCGAAGGATATGGGTATAAGTGTCCCCTATACCTGAGATCATCATAGTGACTTTCAAGCAACTCACTGTACTTAGGTATTAGACTACCTGTATTTCTAATATAGTGATGGAAGGCTACTGGATGGAGTGAAGTCTTATAAAGTCAGTGTTAGATATATGTGCCCTAGAAGCCAGAATTGGCTGACACTTGTAATACACTTCTAGGGGCAAAATTATAATTTTGACTATAATTAATGAAATGGGTTATTTCCTATCACACCTGTGTATTTAGTGTCTGTGATACATCCTTTGAGTTAATCGTAATGATAATTCATATTTTCAAGAGTTGAAAATTTAAGACATGAATAATCATTATTAACTCATAAACAGCTCCCGACCATAGGATCATCATGAGGATGGTGATTGATCCGGAAGGTTGGTGTACGATCGCTTCTCTTTAGTAGATGAGTCTTGAGTCTACGGTGTGGAGACACCAGAGCGAGAGTACAGGTACTCGTTAGAGAACGAGGGCACTGAGCGTGACCACCTCGAGTAGTCATTAGGAAGTCTACCTTCTCGTCAATGACTGACTCGATGCTGCAGTAGTGTGTCTGGTTCTTTGACCTGAGATGCATCGGCAGTTCACCTTGAGGGTGTTATAGTTTGACTACACCATTACTCGGTCTCCTAGCCATATGGAACCCTGAGGTGTATGTTGGCTATAGCATGTTCATTGTAGGAACTGGATTGCATCAAGATGGGATCTATCTACCTCGGTGGTAGAGGAGCAGCCCTATGATGATCATGAGAATCAAGTCCAGAAGCCCATGGCCATGGCAGAGTGAAATAATAGAAAGAGTTTCTATTTAGATTTTCACATTGGACTCGAATCGAATGATTACATCATATGACAGAGACTAGGGTTTGACGAGTTTCACCTTAACCCTAATCTGATCGGGGCTCAAGATAGAAGAACTTAATCACACAGGTAGCTGCACCAAGAGGTTCGCATTCAGCTCTGATGGGTTGCCACCATATACTGCTAGGTGTCACTGGTGGATTTTGGGAGCAATTAGAATGATTTAGATGATCGATCATTCTAGCTGTTCGAATCAGAAGAGTTCTGATCCATCGAAAGGAGTTTCGATGATGTCTATGATAGAGATCATGACATATCCCATTACCATACAGAACTGAACCTAACTGGGTCACACAAACAAGGGTTTGAATCTGGTGATCATCAATTGAACTGATCTAGTTCAATTGATCTGAATGAGATTCAATTAGGTTCAAGGAAATCGTGCTAGCACTCGATTGAACCTAACGTTCTTCTTTTACTATCATAAATAAGTTGTCCTGACTGAGCCAAAGGAGTTTGTGCTCAATCAGAGGCCTTCATATGGTCTGACTGGAGGTTGTCCAAGTCAGAATAGGTTGTCTTATTTGTAAGACATTACCTGCCATTTTTGGTCACCTGCCATTTCTTGTTCTTTGACTTTGGTCAAAAGTCTACCTTTGACTGGTCAAACGTTGACCATTGACCCTTTGACTTTTGACCACATGTCATGCACCTATTGGAGAGCTGGTGGGGGCCTGTCCCCCTGCCAGAACCTGGCAAGGAGAAGGGCGCACGCCAAGGGTGGCGTGAGCCCAAGTAGGAGGCGCCTAGGAGTCCTTGTTGGACAAGGACTCCACCTCCCTTTTGGATTCCAATCAGAGTTCTACTAAGAATCCAGTTTGACTGGTCTTAGGCACCCTCTAAGGAGGAATCCAGGGAGTCTCTATTCCAACCAATCAGATTTAGATCTGATTTCACAAAGGGTTGTGATTGGTTGAGAGGAAGAGGAGTTGGATCACAAGAGGTCTATAAATAAGACCCTGCGCCCAACCCTAATTCTAATGCAATTCAATTGAGACCCCACGCCCCAAGGCTGCCTCTCCCCTCCTTCTCCATGCCATAGTCTCTTCTCCCCTTGCTCTCCACGTCCAAAAGGAGTTTTGGACTTAGGTTGGTGCGATTCAGATCAAGGAAAGGCGATCAAAAGCAAGAAGGCTGCGCTGCTGCAAAAGGACGACTGCAGATCTTCAAAAGAGTTTTGAAGATCCTCCAGATCAGATCCAGATCTGATTTTTGGAGGTGTGATAGAGAAGAAGAGGATCTCCAGATCCAACCCGAGTGGATACCGGTAGAGGCCAGGCGCTTGCGTGGCTAAGATCCAGAACCTTCCGCTGCAATCAGGATCATCTACAGGGTAATAGGATTACCCAAATCAGGTAAATTAAATTTGATTTAATTTATCTTATTTTATTTTATTTATTAAAATAATAAGAATCAGATCTGAAATATATCAAGATCTGATTGAGATCAAGAGAAAATTTTTGAAATATATCTCTTGATCTAATCAGATCTGGACGAACCTGGACCGGGAAATCAGGATTTCCCTTCAACTGGTATCAGAGCCATGGTTCTAAATTGTTTAGATCTGATTTTAATTTTATTTTAATTAGAAAATAAAGTGATTTTAGATGTCACATGAGATGTGATCAGATCTGAAATCAAAAAAATTAAAATTAAATGATTTGGATCTAAGAACATGAAGATATGCATGACTAGTTCTAGAATAGAATAGTTCTATAGAATAGTTTTGCATGTCTTTGATTTAATCTGATTAAATCATATTTTAGATCTTCTTATTTACTATTTTTTGATATTATAAGTGTTATAATAACATCTGATAAATAGCAAATAAAAATTATTTAATTTTAAATATCATATGAGATATGATTGATGCATGTCTAGACTAGTTGTAGAATAGTTCTACATAATTATCTAGATTAGAATTTATTTTGATTAGATCAATTTAAATCTAATTTTTTAGATTATTATGAGATAATTTAGATCTGAAAATATGCATGATTATGATACATGAGATGTATGCAAAATATGCCATGATTAGATCTAAATTTGTATATATGAGATATATGATATAGATCTGATAACTGTTTTGTAGTATTTACATGTTCCTGATTAAGGCGTTCCTCTTGGCCGTCCGGTCATAAGAACGAAGAAGGGTTTAAAGGCCCTCTCTTCCCATTCGATGGGGTGTTCTTATGACGTGTAGGGGTGCTGCGTGTTCGTCCTTAATCAGAAACCCAAAACTTACTTTCTGCAAAACCCTAGATCCTGAAACCCTAGGATTTATTGTGCATATTTTGTTTATGAACCCAACTTAATTAAGAATTAAGTTTATGGAATATTAATTAGGTCTAAAATTGAGAATTTCAGATCTAAGACATATTCATAATACTGGGTTCGGGCTTGGGTAGCTCAATTAGGTCTAAGCGGTTGATCAAACCGAATCAAGAGTTGGTTAGATGGGATCAACAATGCTTAAATTGACCAGCCTAATAGGATTAAGTCTGGGTCAAGATCGAGTCACGATCAAGCAAGACCTAATTAGGCTCAGAGGTTAGAGTCTGGATTGTAGGCTAACCCAATTGGTTCTGACTCAACAATTTGGTGTCTAAGGTAAGTTTGGCACAGACGACCGACTGGTTTTTAATTGGAAGCTACTCGACCTGAATGCGTTCTTGTGCGAGTTAACGGCATATTCCTTCCACCGGTCTCACTTACCTGGCCATATCTGTTGACACAGTTCTGATCTGAGGTGGTCAATAATCCGAGCTAACCCATGCCACTAGGTTAGTCATAATTGTTATGACTAAGCCAAGTCTAGTTTAATGAGACCTGAATCAATTCTCCCTAAGAAAAGATTAAGTCTGAGGTCTTCCACCATTGTAGACGTGCGGGCCCTTCCCGGGGTTGATTGTTCTCGGCTGGATACAGTGGCTCAGTTGCACCGGGAAGACGCAACCATGTCTATTAGGCATTGGATGCTATGGGCTGGAGGATGAGTTGGGCTCAATATTCGGATACGGTGAGAGACCCAATTAGGAACCCAGTCTATGCAAATGGTGGGTCTGACTTAACTAAGGAGTGGATCAATATTCCGGATACGGTGAGATTCATGAATTAGAGACCAAGTTTGGGTGCACCATGATTAGAGAATCATTGAACAAGAGTTGTTCACTCATTGGCTAACCCATCACCAATAACTGTTAGGTGAGGTGATGAGTCAGTTGGTGAGACCGCACCACCCACTAGAAATCATCAATCGTGGAGATTTTCGCATCTCTACAGAGGGAGTGTAGGGATCCGAGAAAATAGTGGGAGCTAATTTGTTTAAAAATAAAATCCCTAAACAAATTGGTCAAGTCAAAATTACAGTATCTAACTAGAATCTTTGACTCTCTACAGGAAAATGTCTGCGTCAAACCCACTGGCACGTATCCTAGACACACATAGACTGACTGGACCCAATTATAAAGATTGGCTCAGGAACTACAAAATTGTTTTGGGTTCAGAGAAGTTAACACATGTTTTGGACCAGGACCCTCCCACCTTACCAGCTCGTCCATCCACTGAACAGAGAGCGTCTCTGGAAAAATGGATTGACGAAGACAATAAGGCCAGATACTACATGTTGGGCTCGATGTCTGATGAGCTCCAGCGCCAACATGAAGATATCGGGACTGCTCGCCAAATGTTGGCTCACCTGCAGGAGATGTTTGGTGAACAGAGTCGCGCAGCCAAATATCAAGTCACAAAATGACTTTTTAAGGCTAAGATGCGTGATGGGCAGTCAGTCCAAGATCACTGTCTGACAATGATCAAGGACATGGAAGAGCTTGAGAAGCTCGGTGTGAAGTTGGACTTGGACTTGCAGAACGATATTATTCTGCAATCCTTGACTGATGCATATGGGCAATTCATCATGAATTACCACATGCATAAACTTCAAAATTCCTTGGCCGAGTTGATGAATATGCTGGTTACCGCTGAGCTTTCTATGAAAGGTTCTAAAGGCTCAGTTCTTGCTATGGAACGGACTTCTTCCAAAAGAAAGTCTTATGGAAAGAAAAAGAAGTCTGTGAAAAAGCAAAAGGTGGAAGGATCAAAGAAGAAGAAGGCAGAATCGAAGAAGAAGGTCGATGGCAAAGGAAAGTGTTTCCATTGCAACAGCGACGGCCATTGGAAGCGGAACTGCCCTACTTACCTGGCCACCCTGAAGAACAAGAAGGAAGGTCCTTCTGGAGGTATGCTCGTTATTGAGTCTAACCTTATGGTTTCTTCTGCATCCAGTTGGGTGCTTGACTCTGGTTCTAGTGCTCATCTGTGCACTTCTATGCAGGGTCTTGAGGATAGCAGGAGGCTGAGGGATGGAGACATGATCCTACGCGTCGGTAATGGAGCAAGAGTTGCTGCAGTAGCCGTGGGAACATACCCTCTTGCGATTACCATCTGGTTTAGACTTAGTTTTAAAAGACTGTTATTATGTGCCTGCAGCTAGCAGGAATTTGATTTCTGTTTCATGCTTAGCACAAGAAGGTTATGTGATCACCTTCTTTAAGGACCATTGTAACATTCTTTATGAAAGAAATAAAATTGCAAATGGTTTTCTTGTTAATGGTCTTTATCAGTTGCATATTGATGTACCTGTTTTAACTATCGAGCAAAACGTGAATGCCAAACGACCTAGGGATAGTCCAAACGACAGATATCTATGGCACCTGAGATTAGGTCATATAGCAGAAGATAGGATTAACAAATTGGAGAAAAATGGGCTATTGAGTCCATTGACTTTTGAGTCATATCCAACTTGTGAATCTTGTCTTCAAGGCAAAATGACTAAACTCCCTTTTGTTGGACATGGGGAGAGGGCCACAGATCTCCTTGCCCTAGTACATACTGATGTGTGCGGCCCATTTCGATGTGCCGGCTAGAGGCAATTTTGTCTACTTCATTACCTTTACCGATGATCTGTCTAGGTATGGGTATGTGTATCTTATGAGACATAAGTCTGAAGCTTTTGAAAAGTTCAAAGAATTCAGACATGAAGTAGAAAAACAAACTGGAAAACCCATTAAGGTTCTTCGATCAGATCGAGGAGGTGAATACCTTAGCCGGGAATTCCTAGACTATCTTAAGGAAAATGGCATAGTCTCTCAATGGACTCCACCAGGAACACCTCAACTCAACGGGGTTTCAGAATGGAGAAATCGGACTCTATTGGATATGGTTCGATCCATGATGAGCTTCACAGACCTCCCAGATTTTCTTTGGGGACATTCATTATTAACTTCAATCTATTTACTGAATAGGGTTCCCTCTAAAACCGTTCCTACCACACCGTATGAGATATGGCACGGTAAGAAACCAAGTCTGAGTCATCTCAGAATTTGGGGTTGTCCGGCTCATGTCAAAAGACAACAAGCGGACAAGTTAGAGTTTAGGTCCTTTAGAGCTCGATTCATAGGATATCCTAAAGAGTCATTAGGATACTATTTCTACATTCCAGAAGACCACAATGTGATTGTGAGTCGACATGCCATATTTCTTGAAAAATAGTTTATTCAAGATAGCGGCATTGGAAAGCAGATTAAGCTTGATGAGAAAGTCTCACAAGTGGAAAACGAGCTAAGGACCAAGTGGAACCAAATCAGGTTGAGCCAATAAGAACACTACCTCCTCCACCTCGTAGATCGGAAAGAGTTTTCCATCCCCCTGAAAGATACTTAGGTATTATTTCAGAGGACGTAGAGGAAATGTTCCTCATAGGTAATGGTGCTCATGGTGATGATCCCAAAACCTACAACGAGGCGATATCAGATATCGACTCCGAGAAATGGCTTGAGGCAATGAAGTCAGAGATCGACTCGATGCACTCAAACCAAGTCTGGACCTTGGTAGATCCACCAGAAGGTATAGTACCTATTGGGTGTAAATGGATCTTCAAGAGAAAGATTGGTGCAGATGGGAATGTGGAGACATTCAAGGCTAGACTGGTGGCAAAAGGTTATAGTCAACGTGAAGGCATTGACTATCAGGATACCTTTTCCCCGGTAGCTATGCTAAAATCCATCCGCACATTGCTTGCTGTTGCAGCCTATTTCGATTATGAAATATGGCAAATGGACGTGAAAACGGCATTCCTAAATGGATATCTTGAGGAAGATATCTATATGGAACAGCCGCTAGGTTTCACATCCAGTGATACTGATCACAAGGTTTGCAAGCTGCAAAGGTCCATATATGGACTTAAGCAAGCATCTCGGAGCTGGAACACTCGTTTCAATGATGTGATCAAAAAGTTTGGTTTCATCAAAAATGAAGAGGAACCATGTGTTTTCAAAAGGGTCAGTGGGAGCGCTGTTGTCTTCCTCGTATTGTACGTGGATGACATCCTCCTTATTGGGAATGATATTCCCATGTTGACATCAGTCAAGATGTGGTTGTCCAAGGAATTCTCCATGAAAGACCTAGGTGAAGCATCCTTTATTCTAGGAATTAAGGTCTATAGGGATAGACCGAATAGGATGCTAGGACTTTCACAGAAGATGTACATAGAGGAAAGTACTAAAGAGGTTTAGTATGGAAAACTCTAAGAGGGGATTAATACCCTTCAGACATGGTATTCATCTTTCCAAGAAGATGTGCCCCAGCACACCTGAGGAAATAGAACGCATGAGCAAGATCCCTTATGCTTCTGCAATAGGGAGCCTCATGTATGCCATGCTATGTACACGACCTGATATAGCCCATGCTGTGAGTGTCACAAGCAGATATCAGTCAAATCCAGGTGAAGAACACTGGACTTCTGTGAAATGTATCCTTAAGTACTTGAGAAGAACTAAGGATATGATGTTGGTCTTTGGTAACGGAGAACTCCAAGTTCAAGGATACACAGACTCGGACTTCATGTCTGATATAGATGATCGAAAGTCGACATCTGGAAGTCTGTTTGTGTGCAATGGTGGAGCTGTCAGCTGGAAGAGTTCCAAGCAAACTGTGATAGCAGATTCCACCATGGAAGCAGAATATATAGCTGCATCAGAGGCTGCAAAGGAAGCATTCTGGTACAAGAAGTTTGCTGCAGAAATTGGAGTAATGCCATCAGATGCCATTCCTCTTTACTGCGACAACAATGGCGCCATAGCCCTTGCTAAGGAGCCGAGGTCTCACCAGAAGTCCAAGCACATTGAGCGGCGATATCATCTCATCCGCGATTACCTTGAGAAAGGTTACGTTGAGGTCAAGAGAGTCAACTCCGCAGATAATGTGGCAGACCCACTTACAAAGCCGTTGGGCCAGCAGAAGATCGAAGCCCACCTTGAGAAGATGGGACTTAGACTTGTAGCCAATTGGCTTTAGGACAAGTGGGAGATTGTTAGATATATGTGCCCTAGAAGCCAGAATTGGCTGACACTTGTAATACACTTCTAGGGGCAAAATTATAATTTTGACTATAATTAATGAAATGGGTTATTTTCTATCACACATGTGTATTTAGTGTCTGTGATACATCCTTTGAGTTAATGGTAATGATAATTCATATTTTCAAGAGTTGAAAATTTAAGACATGAATAATCATTATTAACTCATAAACAGCTCCCGACCATAGGATCATCACGAGGATGGTGATTGATCCGGAAGGTTGGTGTACGATCGCTTCTCTTTAGTAGATGAGTCTTGAGTCTACGGTGTGGAGACACCGGAGCGAGAGTACAGGTACTCGTTAGAGAACGAGGGCACTGAGCGTGACCACCTCGAGTAGTCATTAGGAAGTCTACCTTCTCGTCAATGACTGACTCGATGCTGCAGTAGTGTGTCTGGTTCTTTGACCTGAGATGCATCGGCAGTTCACCTTGAGGGTGTTATAGTTTGACTACACCATTACTCGGTCTCCTAGCCATATGGAACCCTGAGGTGTATGTTGGCTATAGCATGTTCATTGTAGGAACTGGATTGCATCAAGATGGGATCTATCTACCTCGGTGGTAGAGGAGCAGCCCTATGATGATCATGAGAATCAAGTCCAGAAGCCCATGGCCATGGCAGAGTGAAATAATAGAAAGAGTTTCTATTTAGATTTTCACATTGGACTCGAATCGAATGATTACATCATATGACAGAGACTAGGGTTTGACGAGTTCACCTTAACCCTAATCTGATCGGGGCTCAAGATAGAAGAACTTAATCACACAGGTAGCTGCACCAAGAGGTTCGCATTCAGCTCTGATGGGTTGCCACCATATACTGCTAGGTGTCACTGGTGGATTTTGGGAGCAATTAGAATGATTTAGATGATCGATCATTCTAGCTGTTCGAATCAGAAGAGTTCTGATCCATCGAAAGGAGTTTCGATGATGTCTATGATAGAGATCATGACATATCCCATTACCATACAGAACTGAACCTAACTGGGTCACACAAACAAGGGTTTGAATCTGGTGATCATCAATTGAACTGATCTAGTTCAATTGATCTGAATGAGATTCAATTAGGTTCAAGGAAATCGTGCTAGCACTCGATTGAACCTAACGTTCTTCTTTTACTATCATAAATAAGTTGTCCTGACTGAGCCAAAGGAGTTTGTGCTCAATCAGAGGCCTTCATATGGTCTGACTGGAGGTTGTCCAAGTCAGAATAGGTTGTCTTATTTGTAAGACATTACCTGCCATTTTTGGTCACCTGCCATTTCTTGTTCTTTGACTTTGGTCAAAAGTCTACCTTTGACTGGTCAAACGTTGACCATTGACCCTTTGACTTTTGACCACATGTCATGCACCTATTGGAGAGCTGGTGGGGGCCTGTCCCCCTGCCAGAACCTGGCAAGGAGAAGGGCGCACGCCAAGGGTGGCGTGAGCCCAAGTAGGAGGCGCCTAGGAGTCCTTGTTGGACAAGGACTCCACCTCCCTTTTGGATTCCAATCAGAGTTCTACTAAGAATCCAGTTTGACTGGTCTTAGGCGCCCTCTAAGGAGGAATCCAGGAGTCTCTATTCCAACCAATCAGATTTAGATCTGATTTCACAAAGGGTTGTGATTGGTTGAGAGGAAGAGGAGTTGGATCACAAGAGGTCTATAAATAAGACCCTGCGCCCAACCCTAATTCTAATGCAATTAGACACGCCCCAAGGCTGCCTCTCCCCTCCTTCTCCATGCCATAGTCTCTTCTCCCCTTGCTCTCCACGTCCAAAAAGTGTTTTGGACTTTAGGTTGGTGCGATTCAGATCAAGGAAAGGCGATCAAAATCAAGAAGGCTGCGCTACTGCAAAAGGACGACTGCAGATCTTCAAAAAAGTTTTGAAGATCCTCCAGATCAGATCCAAATCTGATTTTTGGAGGTGTGATAGAGAAGAAGAGGATCTCCAGATCCAACCCAAGTGGATACCGGTAGAGGCCAGGCGCTTGCGTGGCTAAGATCCAGAACCTTCCGCTGCAATCAGGATCATCTACAGGGTAATAGGATTACCCAAATCAGGTAAATTAAATTTGATTTAATTTATCTTATTTTATTTTATTTATTAAAATAATAAGAATCAGATCTGAAATATATCAAGATCTGATTGAGATCAAGAGAAAATTTTTGAAATATATCTCTTGATCTAATCAGATCTGGACGAACCTGGACCGGGAAATCAAGATTTCCCTTCAGTCAGTGCATGAGTCAAGATAGGATTGATTCCTTCAAGTGTTGGAGTAAGTGCATCACTGTGTTTCAATTTAGCAAATCCTCAGCCGGGGTGGTCCATGTGATGATACTAAATTTTGAAATATACTATGGATGAATTTTAGGATTTCCAGTAAATCCTAAATCATCCTTTAAGTATCGAGGTCAAGGAGATGAATTATACAGTAACCATATGCCACAAGTTCGTTATTATTGTGTTGCAACTTTTTGACCTATCTGGATGTCAAGTACTATTCCTAGATAGTTACATCGATTGGCATAAAAAATTAGTTTCTATGCTACCAGCTTAGGATTCAAACCTACGGGATCACATACAATAAGAGATCCTACTAGATCTGATGATTGATTAAGAGACCCAATGGTCTAAGAATCTATGGTGAAGAGTCCCACTGGACTAGACTTTATGACTTGGAGTCCCACTAGAATGGGACTCTATCATTTTGGGTTCCATTGGAAAGAAACTTAGAGTTCTACTTGTTTGAGACTCTCTGATCAAGAGTCCCACTGGTTGGAGACCTATGATTGTAAGTTTCATTCGTTTGGGACACTAGGTTCAAGAGTCTTACTAGTTTAGGACTCTTCAGGAGTTTCATGTTAATGGAACTCTATTATCCAAACACCCATCCAATTGGGATTCTATATTTATTGAAGAATCAATTAGCAATTTAATTGCTGATTAGCTCAATTTGATTGAGCGATGAAGATTCGATTAAATCAAATTGAATTGAAATTGATTGGATTTGGCCCGATCAGGTCATGAGATAACCTAATCGCTATAGGAGATTCGATCTTAATTTGATCATGGCTTGAGATTAATTAATTTCTAATTTGATTAAAAATTTATTGGGTTAGGTCAAGCCTAATTTGTTTTGGTTTGACCTAGCCTAATAGGGTCTGAAAGAATTGGTTTAGTTGAAACCAATTTGGACGAATTCAAAATATGTTTGAATTTCAAATACCATCTCCCTTGCACCACCTTTGACATTTCGCCTTCTCACGCATATTATGCAATGTGCATGACTTTTCTCCACACCAATATTTGAAGTTAGTGCCCTCTTCTTTACCCTTTGACCTAGTCCAAAAGTTGGATCAAGTTGAAATTGGTTTTGAATTTTGAATTCAAAACTATTTAACTCTCTAACTCCCCATCCTTATCCATTCTCCTCTCCACGCCCACTTTTGATTTTGTCTCACATTTTGATGTGCTTTTTCTGCATGGGTGCATAGAAGGAGAGTCGTTCTACACGTTACACACTTTAGATGGGTGTTGGAGGTGGATAAGAATCAAACCTGAATTTTGAATTCAAGTTTAAAACCCTTATCTCTTCTATGCATTTAATCCATTGTAAATGCCCATTTTAAAAGGGGTTTTTCATGTGGGCATGCATTGTTTTACATGAAAGAAGAGTGAGGGGTGTGGGAAGGTTTCTTAGAGAGGAAAAAACCTATGAGGGATGCATGTTTGGGTGTGGAAAAGTCCAAAGGGAGAGAAAAATTTTCCTGCACCTATTTTTCTTCACATGCCATCCTTTTTTTTTCTCTTCTTTTGTCATCCATTCTAAAAGCATTTGAGTGGTAGTTCGGCAAACAAGAGAGTCCCTTCTCCCATGAAAATTTATTTCATGAAAAAATTGCAAAGAGAGAGGGCATGAGAGAATTTCTAGGATTTTTTTGAGTGTTAAAAATCCTAGAGTTGGGACTCAGAATTCGGATGGAGAGATTGAGTACTGTGAGCATCGGATCACTAGCAAATTTGAAACACCACTTCATCATCCTCCAAAGATCATTTTTTTGTTTTCTCAAGTATCTGAATGATTAAAAAATAGATGATCGATTAGATTGATCGAGATCGATCATTGAAGGCCTCGGCGAGGAGCTAGCACTCTGGTGGAGCTGATAAGGATCAGTAGCTCTATGTGCACCAACCATAAAGGCCGGATGAGTGTATGGCTGCAATGCAATGCTAGAGCTTCTTTTGATGGATTCAAATCATGGAGATCAGCTATCTGCATATAGGTATCGACTTCTGAACTTGTATCGATCAGTGAATATGATTTGCTGATCGATCATATTTAAATTTTTTGTTATATATTAACATATCTAGATCTAGATGTATGATTTATTGTTATGATCAATGCATGCTTAGAATTAGTAGTAGATTAATTTTAGCTTTTACTATTATTTAATTCAAAAATATTTCAATAATGCATGCTAAAAATCCTGCACGATTTCCTTCAGTCCTAAGACATACTCTCACATCGAGCAACCAGCATACCGTAGCAGCACACTACCAAAATTGGACCAATCCCATGGGTAGCTTGCCCTCTCACCAGAAGAACAACACACTCCCACAAGGTTTCTTATGAGTAGACTGCCTTCTCATCAAAAGGATAACACACTCTCATAGGATTTCTTATGAGCAGCATGCCTTATCACCAAAAGGACAATACAATCTCATAAGTACAGCATTTACTAAGAATGACATATTCTCATAAGTACACCATCCCTATGAGCAACCTATCTCACTGATATCAATAGGCCCTGCTGGGGGTAGAACAATCCCTACCAAAGTCCTTAGCCGGAATCCTTGGCCGCTGACCTCCCTCTTGCTGGAATTCATCGACCTCCTCAATGACCAGTTTGCATTGTATAACTTCTTGAAAGCACATAGAAGTCCAACGATACGATCTTGAATGATGAAGGAGAACTACTATTATACTAACCTGGCCTTTTGATTGGAAATGAATGATAGGCTTAGGCCCCAGTCACACTCCTCCAGTTGCACCCATTTCAGATGAACTCCTCTAGTCGCATCCCTTTCGAACGAACTCCTCCAATCATACTCCTTCCGAATGAACTCCTCGAGTCACACTCCTTTCAAACGAACTCCTCCTGTCGCATCTCTTCAAGACAAACTTCTCTAGTCACATTCCTCCAGTTGTATTCCTTTTGGATGAACTCCTCCAATCATACCCCTTCTAGATGAACTCCTCCAGTTACACCCCTTCCGAATGAACTCTTTCAATCGCACTCCTTCTGAACGAACTTCTCCAATCGCACTCCTTTTGGATGAACTCCTCTGATTACAGTCCACCAGTCACACTCCTTTCGGATGAACTCCTCCAATTGCACTCTTTTTGGATGAACTCCTTCAGTCATACACCTCCAGTTGCACTCCTTCCAAACGAACTCCTCTAGTCGCACTCCTAGACAAATTCTTTCAATCGCACTCCTTCTAGGCAAGCTTGTCCCAGTCAGTAGGCAAACTCCTCTCAATCATTCTTCATCTAGTCAAACTTCTTCCAGTCACCTAGAAATATCTTGTCATCCATGTGAATTCAGCTCCCAACTCAACACAAATCAATCTATATGTGGATGACCTTAGAGAAGTCAAAATTTTTCTAGAACTATCATGATTTGAAGCTCTTCACTGCTAACATCTATTCCATCCAAACCTCTGCTATTAAATCTCAACAGACTAGCACATCATAATAATGGACACCACCCTCCATAACAAACTCCACGTGATTCCAAGCGGCCCACTACTATACGATTATGGTTGTCACCATCAGTGTTACAAGCTTCGTCTATAAAAGAAATCATCCAGATACGTGTTTCTCAAAACTCTCTTCCCCTTCCTATTACTTTTCTTCTTTATTTCCTGAGCACTCCATTGCAATTGGCCAGAGAATTAACCTGAGCATCGGAGGATCCTGCCAGAGCCACTCACCTTCGATTTTGACTTTATTTTGCAGGTTTCATCAGCGGCCTCACCTTCTCAGCTCCAGCTAACTTTAGCATCCTTACAAATTTTCGTACTAATAAGATCAGCACTAGAGGAAGGGCACACTGAGCCCTTATTCTAGAAAGAGTATTCAGTCGATCTTGTTTACCTTCTTCTTTTGATCCTTCAAGATCCATCTTTATTTGAAATCTTTTGCTCCAGAAATGCTTCCGAAGAAGACAACCACCTGATAGTCTACTTCATCTACCATCAGATCTGAGTCGGATCCATCCATTTCTACTTCATCATCGATACCTTTACCCCCTCCACCAATGGCCATGGTGGATCCATAGTAGTTTAACTTATTGATGCAGCAAGTTCGAGGCCTCCCTAAAATGGTGCATGCCATGCAGCAACCGCCAGTGGTAGCCCAATCAGAAAACCTCCATCAAAAGCTTCAAGAACCAACACCAAGAAGGACAACTTGGGTCAACAGACCCGTTACCCCTTGGAAGGAGAAGCAGAGAGCAGGGAGTCCTTGCTCTGATTATGATTTTTCTATGAAAGAGATTTTTTCCATCTACAGTCGACAACCCTCTAAGATTCATAGTCGAGATGATGCTCTCAATCAAAAGCTTCAGGACATGAATCGATAGATTGAGGAACTCTGCCATACCGCCCCTACCCACCATGATGACATCCACACCAATCCCCCCTTTTCTTGCTAAGATCATGCAGAGTCCATCTCACTAAACTTCAAGCTCCCAAGTTCAAGAATTATGATGAGACTTTTGATCTGATCGATCATCTTGAGGCCTTCTAGATGATGATGCTACTCCATGACACACCGGACGCCATTCTGTACCAAGCCTTTTTATCTACCATGAAGGGAGTAGCAAGAAATTGGTATTCAAGCCTTAAGTTAGGTACAATCTTCTCTTTTGACCAAATGAGCCATCAATTCATAGCTTATTTGGACTTTCTCATTAATATAAAGCAAAAGAATGGGGAGTACCATAGAGATTTTATTGATATGCTGGCCTAAACTGTAGGTTATACCAGAGCAGAGGAGGCCTTCAAGTTGAAGAATGATGAGGCCACAAGAGAGTGGTAGGTAGGTGAATCTTGTAAGACCACATTTGAAAGCAAACCAAGTGATGCTCGACTGTGCTCCCAAACTCCTCCCTAGCATAGATGAGCCCCAACTCCCCCTAGAGCTCGTCGACATGGAAGCTCAGATCGAAGTGCCCGTTGGAACTTTCTTCCTAGAAGATTCAACAACTACGCTTCCTTGAATGCCTCAAAGATCGAAGTGCTGATAAAAATAAGAAAGCAACTCCCAAGGCCAGAGAGAATGTAGACTCACCAGGCCAAGTGCAACCCCAACAAGTACTATCTCTACCATCATGATCATGGTCACGATATTCAAGAATGCATCCAGCTTTAGGACAAGATTGAGGCATTAATTAGAAGAGGTCGGTTGGATCAATTTATCAAGCACCGACTGGAGAGAAGAGAAGATCATCCAAGAGCCCCACCACAGCCTAAAGCATCTCGACAGGATGAGCCATAAGAAGATCGGCCTCCCTTTGGAATCATCAACACCATCACTGGGTGACATCAGCAAGGGGAGGCCAGTGTGTCAGCAGAGCTAGCAAAGAAGCAGCAAACTAAAGAATCCATCTTTTTTGCTAATGAAGATGCCCAAGGAGTTCAGCTTCCGCATAATGACGTGGTTGTAGTCACTTCAAATATTGTTAATTATGATGTATGCTATATTTTAATTGATAATGAAAGCATTGTTGATGTCTTATTTTATGATACTTTTTCTAAAATATCTATACCTGATAGCAGAATGGGGTCGATGAATTTTCCATTGGTAGGATTCACAGTTGATGTGGTGCCAGTAGGAGTAATAACATTGCCTATGGTAACAGCTCGATACCCAAAGCAAGCTCAAGGTTAAGTCGACTTTTTGGTGGTGAAAGCACACTCTACCTATAATGTGATCCTTGGCAGACCTGGTTTGAATGCACTCTGGATTGTGGTTTCGACTTACTATCCAAAAATGAAGTTTCCAACAAGCTATGGAGTCAGAGAGGTCAGAGGAGATCAGGCACTAGCTTGGCATTGCTATAATATTGCCTTATCGGAAGGAAGGCAAGCAAACCCTTGTCTAGTGATGGGCTTGATGCCCATGATAATCTATCTAGGGAAAGAGGAGAACCCATCGACGACCTTTTGGAGATCCATTTGAATGATGGAAATAAGGAGCACACTATGAAGATTGGCTCTAATCTAAAGAGAGAAGTCAGAAGGCAACTTGCCTACTTCTTACAAAAAAATACAGATGTTTTTGCTTGAATGCCTTCCGATATGCCTAGGATTGATGCAGAGGTCATGAAACATCGCTTGGGAGTGGATCTTAAATGTTAGCCGGTGAAGCAAAAAAAATATAGCTTTACACCTGAGAGACAAAAAGTGATTATGGATGAGGTTGACAAGTTTCTTAAAGCAAGATTCATTCAAAAAGTATTCTATCTGGACTAGATCGCAAATATCATTCTCATTAAGAAGACAAATGGCAAGTAGAGGATGTGTATAGACTTCACAGACTTGAACAATGCTTGTCGCAAAGATAGCTACCCCTAACCTAGGATTGACCAACTAGTCAATGCAACCTTGGGCCATGAACTCCTTTCCTTCATGGATGCCTTCTCCGCATATAACCAAATTTAGATGGCATCGGAGGACAAGAAAAAGACTATTTTTATTACTGTCCGTGGTCTTTATCGTTATAGGGTCATGCCCTTTAGACTTAAAAATATGGGTGCAACATATCAGTTCCTGGTGAATAAGAACTTCAAGAAATAGATCGACCACAAAATTGAGGTCTATGTAGATGATATGCTAGTCAAAAGCCAAACTTTACCAAACCACATCGTCGATCTTGAAGAGACCTTCAGCATCCTTCAAAAAAAATGAAGCCAAACCCTACAAAATGTGCTTTCGGAATAATTTTGGAAAAGTTCCTGGGATTTATGGTGTCAAGGTGCAGCATTGAAGCCAATGTAAAGAAGATTAAAGCCATCCAAGAGATGACTATCCTAAAAATAATAAAACAAGTTTAGCACCTCACAGGCAAGGCAAGTTGGCAGTCCTAAATTGAATCATTTTAAGGTCGCTGGAGCATTGCAAGCCCTTCTTCCAAGTACTTAAACAGTTCAAGAATTTCAACTAGACTTCTGAGTGGCAGCAAGCCTTCGAAGAATTGAAGAACTATCTCAGCACCCCTCCACTCCTAGTCAAGCTTGAACCAGGAGAAGAGCTATTCTTATACCTTAGTGTGTCCCCAGTAGCTATTAGAGCCATCTTGGTTAGAGAAGAAACTAAAGCTCAGAAGCTGATATATTATATAAACAGAGTCCTGAGGGATGCAGAAACTAGGTACACCAAATAAGAAAAACTGACTTATGCCTTATTGATTACAGCCAGAAAGCTGCGACCTTACTTTCAAGGACACACAATTACTTTTCTCATTGATCAACCTATTAAAGCAATCTTGCATCGACCTGATACCTCAGGAAGAATAGCAAAGTAGGCAATCAAGTTAACTAAGTTTAACATTCATTTTCAACTTCGACCATCCATTAAAGCTCAAATACTAATTGATTTTATAGTAGAGTGCACTATTCTAAATGAGACCGAACCGAACATCAAGAAGTTTGTACCTTGGCTCCCCTAAATAGAAAGCCAACCTCCCTGAAGACTTCTAGGCATTATATGTGGATGGATCATCCAATGCCTCAGGGGCAAGCATGGGCTTGATTCTCATCAATACGAGAGGAGTTGTAGTGGAATATGCACTATGCTTCAGCTTTCCGACCACAAACAATGGAGCAAAGTATGATACCCTAATTGTAGGATTAAAAATAGCCAACAAACTAGAAGCAGAACATTTGAAGGTTTATAGTGACTGTCAGTTGGTTGTAGGGCAGGTCAATAATAATTATGAAGCTCGAGAGGAAAGTATGAGAAAGTACTTGGAAAAAGTAAAAAGCTTGATCTCATCCTTCAATAGCTTTGATATTCAGCAAATCCTCAGGACGGAAAACATAAGAGCTGACCTCCTTTCCAAGTTAGCCACTTTAGCCCTGAATGAACTCCCAAGAGAAGTCCTCTTTGAAGTCCTACAGCCACCAAGCTCGAAAGAGACTCTAGCAATAATGCAAGTCGACCATGAGCCCAGCTAGATCGATCCATTAGTTTCTTATCTCAAAGATGGTGTTCTTTGTAGGGATCATAAAGAAACTCGAAAATTAAGAAATAAAGCTTTCCACTATATTTTATATGAAAATAAGTTGTACAAGAGTTCGTACTCATTACTACTTCTCAAGTGTCTCTAACCTTTAGAAGCCAACTATGCCTTGAGGAAAGTTCATGAGGAAATTTATATAAATCATCTGGGGGCGAGATCTTTATCACATAAGTTACTCTGTCAGGTGTATTATTGGCCAACAATGCACCAAGATGTAGTAGATTATGTGAGGAAATGTGATAGATATCAGAGAAATGCAAATATTCAGAGACTACTAGCTTCATAGCTAACACCACTAGGTGCTCCATAGCCATTTGCACAGTGGGCGATGGATATACTTGGGCCCTTTTCCATGGTATCTGGGTGGCGAAAGTTCTTGCTAATGGTAGTAGACTATTTCACTAAGTGGGTCGAGATCGAACCTCTGTCGAAGATCATCGAAGCCAAAGTGTAGGACTTCATCTCGAGGTCAATTATTTATAGATTCGGTCTACCTCAGATACTAATCACCAATAATGGATGCTAATTTATAAGTACAAAGTTCACTGAGTTTTGCGAAGACCTAAATATATCTCACCACTTCATAACACTAGTCCATCCACAAGCTAATAATGAGGTAGAAGTAACCAATAGAACTCTGCTACAATAAAAAAAAGCTAGACTCGAAAGGACAAAAGGAATGTGGGTAGATGAACTCTATTATGTGCTCTGGACTTACCAAACTACTCAAAGGTTGTCCATTGGAGAAACTCTCTTTACATTTATTTTCAAGACGAAAACAATTATCCTGGTCGAACTCAAACTTCCCTTAGCATAAGTAAAGGCCTTCAATGAACAAAGCAACTCGTAAGACCTTAGAGCTAACCTTGATCTACTAGAAGAAAAGCAGGAGAAGGCCCAGATCCGAATGGTAGCTTATAAGCAAAGGGTAGACCATTAGTACAACTTGAGGGTCTAAAGCAAGACATTCAGAATAGGAGATCTTATACTTCGGTGAGGAGATGTTTCACAGCATCAAAATCATGGAAAGCTTGCCCCGAGCTAGAAACGTCCTTATGAGGTGGTGGAAACTATCCGGCAAGGAGCATACTATCTAAAAGAACATGGAGGATCAATGCTCTTGCAACCTTGGAATTTTGAAAATATATGAATGTACTACCAATAATTCTACCTTAATAAAACTTTTTTACTTTAATATTTTCATTTCTTGGCATAAAATCATATGATAATAGAAAATAACTCAACCAAACTTTGCCTATAAATGAAGCAGAAGACCTCTGATTATTTAAGATAGGAGGAGGGGAGAGGCCCTTTCAATGGCCCATACGTGCCCTTATGACCTTGTTAAGGACAGGGGGAGGACCTCCTCCTAACAAAGGTAAAGGCCAATCCCATCAGGAATAGGAGGAGGATCTCGTCCTGACAGGAGGATAAGATGAAAGCCAACCGTATCAGAAATAGGAGGACTTCATCCTGACATGGATGAAGATCTCTAGTTATTTAAGACAAGAGGAGCGGAGAGGCCCTTTAAACGGCCCTTTTGTTTCCCTATGACCTTGTTAGGGACAAGAGGAGGACCATGTCCTAACAAAGGTAAAGACCAATCCCATCAGAAATAGGAGGAGGACATCATCCAAACAGGAGGACAAGGTAAAGACAAACCATGTCAGAAATAGAAGGAGGACCTCATCGTGATATGGATGAAGACCTCTAGTTATTTAAGATAGGACGAGGGGAGAGGCATTTTCAATGGCCTTTTGGTGCCTCTTGAGCTTTATTAGGGACAAAAGGAGGACCTCGCCCCAACAAAGGTAAAGGCTGATTCCGTCAGGAATAGAAGGATGACCTCATCTTGATAGGAGGACAAAATGAAGGCCAACAGTGTCAGAAATAGGAGGATCTCATTCTGATATGAATGAAGACCTTCGATTATTTAAAACAGGAGGAGGGAAGAAGCCCTTTCAATGGCCCTTTGCTGCTCCTTGAACTTTGTTAGGGATAGAAGGAGGACCTTATCCTAACAAAGGTAAAGGCCAATCCCATCAGAAATAGGAGTAGGACCTCATCCTGACAGGAGGACAAGATGAAGGCCAACCATGTCTTGAGTAGTAGGAGGACCTCATCCTGACATGGATGAAGATCTCTAGTTATTTAAGATAGGAGGGCAGAGGCCATTTCAATGGTCCTTTGGTTCCCCTTGAGCATTATTAGGAACAAGATGAGGACCTCGCCCTACAAAGTTAAGGATCAATTCTATCAAGAACAGGAGGAGGATCTCATCCTGACAGAAGGAAAAGATGAGGGCCAACCATGTCAGGAATAAGAAGAGGACCTCGTCCTGACATGGATGAAAACCTTCAATTATTTAAGATAGGAGGAGAGGAGAGGTCCTTTCAATGACCCTTCGGTGCTCCTTGAGCTTTGTTAGAAATTGGAGAAGGATCTCGTCTTAACATAGGTAAAGGCCAACTCTATCGAAAATAGTAGGAGGACCTCATCCTGACAGGGGTATAAGATGAAGGCAAATTGTGTCAGGAATAGGAGGATGACCTCATCCTAACACGGATGAAGACCCCAGATTATTTAAGATAGTAGGATGTGAGAGACCCTTTCAATGGCCATTTGGTGCACCTTGAGCTTTGTTAGGGATAGGAGGAGGACCTCTCCCTAACAAAGGTAAAGGCCAACACTGCCAAGAATAGGAGAAGGATCTCATCCTGACTGAGGGATAAGATGATGGCTAACCATGTCAGAAATAGAAAGAGGACCTCATCCTGACACAAATGAAGACCTTCGATTATTTAAGATGAGAGGAGGGGAGAGGCCCTTCTAATGGCCCTTTCATGTCCCTATGATCTTATTAGGAATAGGAGGACCTCATCCTAACAAAGATAAAGTTCAACCCCATTAACAATAGAAAAAGAACCTCATCTTGACAGGAGGACAAGATGAAGGCCAACCATGTCAGGAATAGGAGAAGGATCTCATCCTGATATGGATGAAGACCTCTAATTATTTTAGATAGGAGGAGGGGAGTGGCCCTTTCAACAGCCCTTTTGTGCTCCTTGAGCTTTTTTAGGGATAAGAGGAGGATCTTGCCCTAACAAAGGAAGGCCAACCTTGTCAGAAATAGTAGGAGGACCTCATCCTAATAGGAGGACAAGATGAATGCCAACCATATTAGAAACAGGAGAAAAACCTAATTCTAATACGGATGAGGACCTCCAGTTTTCTATGATTAGAGGAGGGGAGAAGCCATTTCAACGATCCTTTTGTGCCTCTATGATCTTATTAAGGATAGAAGGAGGATATCATCCTAACAAAGATAAAGGCCAATCCCATCAAGAACAGGAGGAGGATCTCATCCTGATAGTGGGACAAGATAAAGGCCAATTGATAAGAATGCGATGTTGTTGTTAAGACAGCGTGTTTATCAGTTTAATCCGACTTCTTAAAATCATTAAAAATGCGTAGATAGCAGTGAGTCGGATTGAATCCACAGGAAAGATAGTATTTTAGATTTGAAATCTTTAATTTTAAAAAAAAAAAAGAAAATGATTTGAGTTTTTGGAATCAAAAGTGAAGTCAGAAAATTATAAGCAAAAATTAAAAGGTGCAAAAATTTAAACTTGGTACTAAGATCTATTAATTAGATCTTAGCATCTACTTGCAATAAAATAAAAAGTAATAATTAAAATATAGAAATTAAATTACAATAAAAATAAAAGTAAGAAATTAAAATACAAAAATAAAATTTTTATTAATTAAAATTTTAGAATTTAAATACATAAAATTTAAAAAAATAAAATAGACTGAACTCTAATCTTGGATCGGCATTGGCAGAAAGATGGTGTAGAAGCTTGGCTCTTCTTCTCGGCATCCGTTGCTTGGAAGCAGCCTTTAACCCATAGCCTGGCTTCATCCTATACCAAAGCTTCATCTTGATCAAAGATGTTGATTTCTGAAGGCCTGAGATCCCTTTTATAGAGCGAGGAGGGCTGGATATTTTTTTCTAAAGGCAATGTGGGACTAATTGCCTTTGTAATCATCAAAATCTGAATAAAATTTGAATAAAAATAACTCTGATATGACTCTGGTAAGTTTGGTGAAATCTAGCCATTCAATAGAAATCCAACGATCTAAAAATCATCAAAATCGGATGCATATCAGCCCAGATCAGGTCGGATTAAATTCTGGTCGTCCGATCGTGCATTGATGGAGGAAATCTTGCTGCAAATCATGTATCAGGAGTCTTGATCACCACCGGGAGCATTCTGGACCATTGGATCTTCATCTCTTGGTTTTCTGGCCATTGGATCATGCCAGATCGCTGATAGAATTTGAATCAAACCTGGAAATCACCACCACCGTCCGATCTTGACCGCAATCAACCGCAGCCATCCGATCGTGCAATTACTGTTCCCATGGACCGCATGGACTAGCCGCACCACACACCACAGCCAATCAGCACTCTTGTCACTGAGTGAAAAGACCAAAATACCCTATGAGCCACGATAAGTTTTTGTGGACCCTTTAAATGTCTAGGTCCGTCATGTGGCAATCTCTGCGTCGGTTTCTGCTGAGCTGAAGGTCCACGCCTAGATCATGGACTGACTGATGGCTTCAACAATTGAGTCAGCTTTGATGGCTTGGCTTGGCTTGGTAGCTCGGCTTACGGAGCCGGCTGAGTCATTTTCTTTTTTTATTTAATTTTTATTTATTTTATATATTTAAAAATTCATATCCTTTTCATTTTAGCTTCGTTTTACTTAAAGTTTATTTCATTATGATTAAAAAAATGAGCTCTTTCCATTGATAAGAAAATTTTATTTTTTAATATTTATTATTTTTTAATTAATTTTTTAATTAATAAAAATATGAATTTTTTAAAAATTATATATAAATTAATTAATAATTTTTAAAAATTAATATAAATTAATTAATAAATTAATACTTTTATTGATAAATTTATGATGCTTATCACACCCCCCAACTTAAGCTTTGCTCATCCTCGAGTAAAGAAAGAATTTAGTTTTAAATATCTTTTAACTTTAGAGTTTCGAATTTTACCTAAGCAATTTTCAAAATGGCCATTGATATTCAGTAGAGCTTAAATGAGATATATCATTGGGGTATTAATACTTATCAATAGAAAAATTAAGTAAAGAATATTAAATTTTTTAGAACTTTTTCTAAATTATCCTACCTTTATCTCTGATTTGTCTAAACTTTCATATAGGCAAGTGTATTGCTACTTCCATCCTTCATTTATTAATTTTTATTTTCACATTGCCCACTTTTTGATGTGAATATCATTGCTTACTTAGGCAATGGGACCCGGTTACTCCGTGGAAAACCAATATTAATTTTTTTTTTATTTTTTTTTTATAACGTTGTACCACTATTGAGTATCTTAACTCCTTAAGCTTTCTATTTGATCCATGTAGCGAGTCTTGGGCCAATGACTCCCAAACCAGTTGGCTTTAGGGCACTAGGTATAGAATACCCCTCGGGCTTACTAGCTCGAATCAAATAGGCTACGAGTTAAGACTAGCTTTACAACGAGCTTCTTTGCCCTTCCCACCTTTTGACGCGAAACTCAATGCTTGCTTAGGCAAAGAGGCCCGGTTACTCAGTGAGAAGTACTTGAAAACTATTTTATTAAAATAAATTTTTTATATGAAGAAATGTATAGTTACCCTACACAAGCCTATAAAAAGTAGACTTTTCTTTGATGCTAGTAGAAATAATTAGAAATGCTCCAAGGAAAAACTTTTTATGTTCTAGACTTAACTCTTTATTGAATTTTCTTAATACTTGATTCCTCAATATCTCATAGATTCTCTAATCTGTGCATCAATTTTCTTTTTAAAAATGCTTAGTTTAATTCGATTCTTAAGCATAATCAAGTATCTAAATACTAAATACTAACTTTTTTGAGGACTTAAAATTTTAAAATTTTTTTATTTTTCTCTTCCCCCAACTTAATCGACATTGTCCTCAATGGAGAAGAAAAAATAAAGGATGTAATAAAGAACATGGAAAGAATACACCTAACTCAGTATATTTTTGGTCCAGCACATGCCTTTGAAAATTTGAGCTCTCCCTCCAACTTATTCAAATTATCCTAAAAAAAATAAACTAAAAAGATAAATTAGATAAAAACTAAATATTGGGTTGCCTCCCAACAAGCGCTAAGTTTACCGTCTTCAGCCAGACACAATGTAGCTTACTATCCTGTGTCGAATATTGGATTGACAAATTCCAATGGTTTTGGATTGCCAATCTCAGAAAGTTGATTTATAATCCCATTATTGATATATTCATTATTAATTTTAGGGATATAATTTATGATTCCATTCTCAGACCCATGTTTATTAAGAATTTCTCCTATTTGTTCTTCTAAAATGCTCATGAATGGAGTTTTTGTATTAGGAGTTAAGTTTGATTCAATGGGTGCTGGAATGGTGACTAAAGGCGGTTTTAATTCTGGAGGTAAATTAATGTGATCTTGCTTAAACAACTCCATTGATATTTCATTACATGCCTCTTGATTTTTGTAAGAAGAACCAGCTTCTAGGGTTGAAGGGAATAGGACATTAGGTTTATAAGTCTCGGGATAAATCATCTATTCTCTTTTCTCCCTTATTTCTATCTCATTTAAACTGGAACTAGCATCAGTACTAATTCTGGCTTGGGTTCTTCTATGTGGTTAGTCTCAGTACTAACCAATTCCTCTAAATTTTTATTTTGGCTAGCATCAGTACTAGCCTCTCTCACCTGGTCTTGGTATGGGTCCATAAGAATCCTATAGCTTTTAAGTTCAGGAATTACTTTGGCATTCTCAAATTGGGGATTCTTAGATGAGACATTAAATTGATAACTTGGTCCAGGTGGTTGGTGGACATTAGGATGGGTTGTTTGAAATTGGTAGGTTCGGTAGTTGATCTAGTTCTCTCCTCATGTTAGACTCAACTAATTATCCTATTTGAGCTTCTAGTCTGGCGATAGATTGCTGTTGAGTTAGAATTAATTGTTGAAGTTGGTTAAATCTATCATCAGCTAGATTGGTCTATTGAGGAGGTGGGTATGAAGGCTGATTATAATATGATGGCTGGTTAAACTGACTAGGCTGACCATTATTATAGGCATAATTTTGATATTGGATCTATTTTGATAATTTTGCATAGGTAAAATTTGGGTCTGAGCCTGAGTCTGTTGGGATGTCCAAGAAAAATTATGGTGGTTACTCCAATCTGGATTATATGAATTTGAAAATGGGTCATTAATCAATTTGGAGTATCCTTGAGTAGCTTGAACTTGTTCTTGGATAAAATATGGAAACTGTGCAGTCATAGGACATTCACTCACATGATGGGTTGGGCTAGCACAGATTGAATAATTCTCCTGATAATTAGAAGATGATGTAAATTGTGCAGGAGATTGTTGACCTAGGATTAGGAGTTGATCTATTTTCTGAGCAAGAAGGATCAACTTTATCTAATTTTTGGACTATTAGATTCAGATTAGCCATTTGATTATTATGTTTAATGTGAATCAACCATTCAATTAAATTCAACTAAATCAGAAAAAGCGATTTCCTACCGTGCATGTATTAGTGTAACCCTAATGTATGGTTCAAAATTTTTTTTTTAGAATATTTTTTTTTATTTTTTTTATTATTATTATTTTATTATATTAAAAATTATTTTTTTTAAATTATTTTATTTATTAATTTTAATTTAATTTAATTATCATTTTTAATATTTTTTAGTTAGTTTAATTTTTATTTTATTTTATTTTATTTTATTTTTAGAGGAGTAAGGAGAAGAAAGAAAGAAGAGTTCTAAAGAAGAGGTCCTAAGGAGTCCTAGAACTAAGAAGAAAGAGAAGAATTTGGTTTAATTAGATTTAATATTGGTTAGCAATCAAGTTGGTCAATCAATCCTGACTAAAGGTTGTCCTAGATCTAGACAGCTCCTAACTGCCAAGGTCACCTTCAAGCCCTCCAAGTGTAGGATTAGCCAATCAACTAGCCAGGTAAGTGTAAGGTCGGTGGGAGTCCCCCCGTTGCTTGCCTTAGACACCAATTGTGCTTGGCCAGGTAAGCAAACAGGAACCAATTAGAAACCACCTTCCTTCGGGCCCAGTCGTCCCTGAACCACTTTCCTAGACACCAGTCAAATTGACTTATCCTAACCTCGGTTCAACTCTTAGGATTTCTTGTCTTATTGAGCTCGAGTTCCTAGGGTTGATGTCTAATTGATTTTAATTTAAAGGCTTAGGTCAATGCAGGATGTTGGTCGGTTGTTTGTGGGCTAAGAAAGGATGATCAAATCCTCATCTTATCTTATTTAATTGGATTATGCCCTTAATTTGGTTTAATATGAATATGCATAAAAAATTTTCAAACAAAGGGTCTTATGCAATTTAAACTAGATGCATGCAACTAATTAAATTCTGAAAGGTTTACCTTGCCTCCAGCAATCACCAAAAAAGAAATAAAAATAAAAATAATGATAAAAATAAAACTAATATGATGCATGCTCTAAGCAGTTAAGATTTCTAATCTTATCATGAGATTTTTAATTAAATTTAAATATATATTTTTTAAAATTAATTTAAAAATAAAATAAAAAAATAAATAAAATAAAAAAAAGAGAACTAGGGTCAGGATTGATCCCACCATGCAAAACTTCTGATTCTTTTTATTCTTTAACTTTTTTTCTATAAAATAATAAAAAAAATTAGCAAGCAATATTTATAAGAAAATAAAAATTTTATTTATAATTTATTTGCAAAAAAAATTAAAGAGATTAAATATTTAATGTCCGTGCCTTTTTCGGCAATGGTGCCATAAACTTGATACGTTTGTCGGAATTATTTTTAATAAATCAAAGAAATCAAAATCAAAAATCAAAAATAGTCCCCGATAATGGTGCCATAAACTTGATAGGTTTGCCAAAATTATTTTTAATAAATCAAAGAAATCAAAATCAAAAATCAAAAACCATCCCCAATAATGGCACCAAAAACTTGATAGGAACGCGATATTGTTGTTAAGACATCGTGTTTATCAGTTTAATTCGACTTCTTAAAATCATTAAAAATGCATAGATAGCAATGAGTCGGGTCAAATCCACAGGAAAGGTAGTATTTTAGATTTGAAATCTTTGATTTTTAAAAAGAAAAAGAAAATGATTTGAGTTTTTGGAATCAAAAGTGAAGTCGGAAAATAAAAAGCAAAAATTAAAAGATGTAGAAATTTAAACTTGGTACTAAGATCTATTAGTTAGATCTTAGCATCTACTTGCAATAAAATAAAAAGTAATAATTAAAGTATAGAAATTAAATTATAATAAAAATAAAAAATAAGAAATTAAAATGCAAAAATAAAATTTTTATTAATTAAAATTTTAGAATTTAAATACATAGAATTTAAAAAAATAAAATAGCCTGATCTCTAATCTTGGATCGGCATTGGCAGAAAGTTGGTGTAGAAGCTCGGCTCTTCTTCTCGACACTTGTTGCTTTGAAGCAGCCTTTAACCCATAGCCTGGCTTTGCCCTGTACCAAAGCTTCACCTTGATCAAAGATGTTGATTTCTGGAGGCCTGAGATCCCTTTTATAGAGCTAGGAGGGCTGGATATTTTTTTCTAAAGGCAATGTGGGACTAATTACCTTTGTAATCATCAAAATCTGAATAAAATTTTAATAAAAATAACTCTGATATGACTTTGGTAAGTCTGGTGAAATTTGGCCATTCAATAGGAATCCAACGGTCCAAAAATCATCAAAATCAGATGTATATCAGCCCAGATTAGGTCGGATTAAATTCTGGCCATCCGATCGTGCATTGATGGAGGAAATCTGGCCACAAATCATGCGTCAGGAGTCTTGATCACCGTCAGGAGCATTCTGGACCATTGGATCTTCAACTCTTGTTTTCTGGCCATCGGATCGTGCCAGATCGCTGATAGAATTTGAATCAAACCTGGAAATCACCACCGCCGTCCAATCTTGATCGCAATCAACCGCAGCCGTCCAATCGCGCAATTACTGTTCCTATGGACAGCGTGGACCGGCCGCACCACACACTGCAGTCGATCAGCGCTCTTGTCGCTGAGTGAAAAGACCAAAATACCCTATGAGCCGCGATAAATTTCTATGAATCCTTTAAGGGTCTAGGTCCGCCAAGTGGCAATCTCTGATTCGTCGGTTTCTGCTGAGCTAGCGGTCCACACCTGGATCATGGATCGGCTGATGGCTTCAACGGCTAAGTCGGCTTTGATGGCTTGGCTTGGCTTCATGGCCTGGCTTACGGAGCCGGCTGAGCCATTTTCTTTTTTTATTTAATTTTTATTTATTTTATATCTTTAAAAATTCATATCTTTTCCGTTTTAGCTCTGTTTTATTTAAAATTTATTTCATTATGATAAAAAAAATGAGCTCTTTCTATTAGTAATAAAATTTAATTTTTTAATTTTTATTATTTTTTAATTAATAAAAATATGAATTTTTCAAAAATTATATATAAATTGATTAATAATTCTTAAAAATTAATATAAATTAATTAATAAATTAATATTTTTATTGATAAATTTATGATGCTTATCACCAACCGTGTCAAAAATAGGAGGAGGATCTTATCCCGATATGGATTAAGACCTCTGATTATTTAAGATAGAAAGGGCAAGAGGCTTTTTTATTGATCCTTTGGTCCTCCTTGAGCTTTGTTAGGGATAGGAGGAGGATCTCGTCCTAACAATGATAAAGGCCAATCCCATCAAGAATAGGAGGAGGACCTCGTCCTAACAGGGGGACAAGATGAAGGCCGACCATGTCAGGAATAGGAAGAGGATCTCATCCTGACATGGATGAAGATCTCTAATTATTTAAGATAGGAGGAGAGGGGAGGCACTTTCAACAGCTCTTTGATGTCCCTTGAGCTTTGTTAGGGATAGGAGGAGATCCTCATCCTAACAAAGATAAAGGCCAACCCCGTCAGGAACATGAGGTGGACCTCATTCTAATAGGAAGATAAGATGAAGGCCAACCATGTCAAGAATAAGAGGAGGACCACGTCCGGACATGGATGAAGTTCTCTGATTATTTAAAATAGGAGGAGGAAAGAGGCCCTTTCAATGGTCCTTTTGTGCCCTTATGATCTTGCTAGGGATAGAAAGAGGACCTCGTCCTAACAAAGATAAAAGCCAACCCCATCAGGAATAGAAGGCGGACTTCATCCTAACAGAAAGACAAGATCAAGGTCAACCATGTCAAGAACAGACGGAGAACCTCGTCCTGATACAGATAGAGTCCTCTAGTTATCTAAGATAGGAGGAAGGGAGAAGCCCTATCAATGGCTCCTTTATGCCCCGATGATCTTGTTAAGAATCGGAGGACAACCTCATCATGACAAAGGTGAAAGGCAACCTTATCCTAACATAGTTAATAACCTCCAATTATTTAAGACAAGAGGTGGGAAGAGTGGAAAGCTGCGCAAGCATACAACTGAGATGAAGTTGCCAAAATAATTTTTTCATTGAAATAAAAAGTTTAATACATGGAGAAGGCCATAAAATTGATTACAAAAAAAAAAGTGAAAAAAGAAAGAAAGTCCTATTCGAAGTTGGACTTCGGACTGTCAGTGCCGGTCAACACCAAAGATAACTTCAAGTTTTTGATCTTCTCTTCGAGTTCCTACTAAACCTCTTGGCTTTCACACAACAACTTTGTATGTCTCCACAAGTCATTCTCAACTTCCCTTAACTTCTTTCTTAGCATAGCCGACTTAGCCTCTGCATCCTTCATAGCATCCTTTTGCTAGACCATTTGCATCTTCAACTCTCGCACTTCCATTTGGCTATTCTCGAACAAAGTAGATAAGTTCTTTAGAGAGCTCCAAAAAGATAGGACCTCTGTCGAGTCCTTACTTGAGCTAGCTCAGACCCCTTTAGATAATTGTCATCGAAGATGAGCAATCTCATCATCGGCCCTTCGGAGCTTTCCCTTGAGGTAGGCGACTTGGCCACATCAATCGCGTTTGTATTCATTATGTGATTCCTCAACTGTCCATAATTGATTTTAGAGTTTGGAGAACTTCTTTGTCCAATCTCAGCCATACTCCTCCTGGCTGGTTGACCAGGTCGAGTTTTCTTTGAGTAAGTGAATCTTTTCTTCCATAGCCTTCAACTTGACCTCTAGAAAACTTGCCTTGGCTGTTAGAACCCATGACTTGTCGCTACCGAGTTTCTTCACCGGTTCCAACTCCTCTGTCAAATGGCACTTTTTATTGATCTAGTGCATAGCATCCTTTTTATAGACTTGACGAAGATGAGTAACTTCAATTGTAGCCTCAGAATATTGTTCCTTCAACTTTTGAAGCTCGTCCTCTGCTTTCTTTAATTTCTTATTAGCTTGATGACCTCCCTCCTTAGGCTCTTTATGCGGGACTTCAAGGGGACACCATGAGGAAGTGGGTTAGCTTCGATAGAAGACTACACTTGAAGCATGAAAATATCACTATATAGATTTCATAGACAAAAAATTCATTCTTAAAATTAACTTCATTGATCAAAATATTATTAGTATAAGAAGAAAAGATGAAAAAAATATATAAAAGTAGAAGGTCTCAGACCTCCAAGGGAATAGTGGAAGAGTTTGGTGCAACCTCAGTCAGTGCAAGCCCTTCAATAGTGGTAGTTGTAGATGAGGTTGGAGGTATGGCGGAAGATGGCTCGACAGACGGGAGGTTAGTTGCAACAGTAGATGGATCCACCACCTCTTCGAAAGCTCTTTCATACGAGAAGCCGAGGTCAAACTTCGAAAATTTGCTAGCCACCCAATCTTCATAGAGCTCGAACCCCTTTTGGAAGGCCTCTCAGTTGAACTCACCATTCAAATCTCTCATTTTAGAGGAGATCTTGAACTCCTCTATTGCTTGGGCCTTCACTTCCATGATCTACCTAGAAACCTACCCCTTTCGTTCAGCGACCTTGGCTTTGATATTCTTCCTCTTCTCCTCTTTAGAGGCCAAAGCGGCCTTCAACCCCGCCGATGTTTGATCTTCCTCCTTTAGCACCTCTTGAAGACTCCCGACCTCGACAGCCTTCTCCTCCTTGAGGCGATTAATTTTGGTAGCTTTCTCTTCCTACAGGCGACAAACTTCAGCTTCATGATCCTTTTGGGCCTTCACCAACTCTGACCTTAAGCGGTTCAATGATTTGATGTATCCAAGTAATTGATGGCCCATCTACAAAAAAAAAAAAAGAGGAAAGTGACAATGAAATAAGTTATGTGAATAAAGAAACATTAAGAGGCTAAAAGAAGGAGGGAAGGGTGAGGTAGTTACCTCAAGGAAGGATCCAAGTGAGTCCCAAGCATCTTGATCGACGTTGGAGACAATGATTCTATCTATGACCTCGGGTATGGTGAATCCATCAACTAAACCCCTGACAATTTCATGATTGTTGAAGGGGTTATCTCCTGACTCATCATTGGAATCACTATTGCGGCAGATATTTGCTGAGACTTTCTTGAGGCCTTTCTTGTCTTCTTCTTTTCCACCTCCTTTTCCTTTTCAAGAGGAGGCTCTGGAGCTTGGACCTTGATAGGAGGGTTCGAAAGCATTGAAGGCCCTACGGCTTTGGTAGTGGCATCAACCCCGACAGCAGGGGCAACCTTTGCACCAGCAATAGCCTTGGTAGCTGGGGCGGCATCAGTAGGCGCTACCAGGCTGGGTGTTCCCACCTTTGTTCTCTTGGAAGGCTCGTCGGGTGTTGTGCCCTTTCTCTTGCAAGCTTGGAGCTCCTTTGAGAGTATTTCAACCACCTTACCAACCATTTTTGCAATGAAGAAAAAGAGTATAGTTTTTTTTTTAAAAAAAAAAGAGAAGAGAGAAGAAGTGGGGGATAACCTACAAACTTTGGTCATATACCTACTGGGTTTAGAGGACTGAGACCAAGGTTGAATAGAGTTTGTTCTTTTACTAGGTCAGATACAGGAGGACTTCGGTAACCTTTAATTTTGTTAACTAACTCCTGATCCTCCCTCTCTAACCCTAGGGCTCGGTGGACTGAATCCTTCAAATTTCTCCAAGGAGGAAGTCCTAGGTGTAAGGTTGGACAAGAAACAAAAATGAACTTCCCTTTCCAATTATGAATAAAGGAGGGGCCACCCTTGAGCAATCCTTTCTTGCCAGACTGAGGTAAAGCATACCACCAGTCCTTTATAGTGGGGTGACATTTGAAGGTAAAATAAGTTCAAAAAAGAGAAATGTGGACCAAACTTCGATGGATATACAAAAAGAAAGGAACCCTGTTATGAACCTAAAGGAGTTTGGCACTATGGAAGCTAAGAAGATATTTAGAAAATAAAAAGGAGCTACAATAAAGATGCTGTTAGTGCAACACTATAGCATTCTCTAGCTCTGATACCAAGTGTTGTTCCTATGGCTGCTTGGAACCATAGTCATGGATCCGATCTCTTCCGCGAACCTAGGTGTTAATCTAGAAATATAAAGAAGAGAAAAGATTGATGGCACCTAGGGCTTGGCATTGGAACCAAAGAGAAAAGAGAGTAGAGAGTTAGGAAGAAAAGTTGTATATTGATTCCACTCCTCATTGTAAAGATTACAATATATGGATTTATATACCCTAGGATTTCTGCTGTACCATATAAATCCTAATGAACCCAAACTCTAGCTAAAAAACATTCCTAGGCTAACCAAATACATGAAAGCACTCACCGAGCCCATGTACACCCACGTTTCCCAAGCTCTCATCTTCTAGATCTAAACCCGACCTATACATGTGTTAGCCACCTTAATACCTTATTAGACCAAGCCTTAAGATCCCAAACAAAAATCCTCGTCCAATTCTATTTGCCATCATCAAGTCGGCTTTCTCAAGAGTTGAGCTAGCTCATCTGTGTCTCTTCTAAACTCTATCTTCTATCTACCTAAGACAGTCGACTCGGCTGTGCCCCGAGCAGGCTCGACCTCAGTCCGAGCTGGCTTAACTGCATATCCGAGCCAACTCGCCTATTTGTCAGCCCCTTGTCTTGGCTAATTCTTCTCATGGCTTCAGTCCTTTGCTCCATCTTGTGTCCCAGGTTTTCAAAGTACCTACCAAGCCTCCCCTCAAAGTCCTCAAATCTGAACCTCAAGCTCGAGCAGGGCTACAGGTTATCATCACCTAGGACAACACCTATCCTAGCCCTAGGACTCACACCTGTCCTGTCTTCAGGAGCCAACACCCTGGCTCTTTTAGTGGCCCTCAAAAGCTTTGGAGCACCATATTAGATCCTACAATCTCCACCTTTGCAAGCCCAAGCCTTAGCACACCTGGCAATGTTTCCTTGCATGATCCCACTATCGTTGCATACCTTGGTAGCTACATGTGCACATCTTGCCACTGCCATCTTTCTTCAGCTGCTGAGCTCCCTTTGAGGCCTTTGGAATGACTGCCTCCACCACTGAAGACTTTGGCTTGCACCAATGCACCACCCTTGGAGTCGTAGATATCCTTCTGCTTGGTAGCCACATCATTTGTCCTGGACTTTCATGAAGAATCTATAGCAATTCTTTGCTAGCACCCACAGCATACCATGACACGGTCTTCTTAGAACTTTGCCTATCCTTCCGCATGTATTGCTCCACCTGGAATTGTGTATCTCTAACGTTGGTGCTAGGATATTGGAACTCCTGCACTCCTTCGATTTGAACTTGTGTCGAATCTTTCTTCACTTGTGAAATCAACTCTACCTGGTGCTCCACCTGAATCGAAGTCCTCCTGATGCTGCAGAAGATAACTCCATAATCGAGTCTCTCGAGGCCAACCATCTAATGCTGCACTACTGAGCCTACCGTTGCACCTCGAACATAGTCACTTCTCGTATGGATCCTCTACACTCCATGGATCCCTCCAAAACCATCTCGAATATACTGCACCCCACTGGCTTCTTCAAAACTACCAAGAGTTCATTCGACCCTTCACTTTCAACGACTGAGATAATGGAATCTGACTTTTCTACTCCCTTGCACTTCTTCCAAAGCAGATATTCTAACTTAAAGTATTAGATATGTGTGCCCTAGAAGCCAGATTGGTTGAGACTTATAATACACTTCTAAGGGCAAAATTCTAATTTTAATTATAAATAATAAAATAGGTTATTTTCTATCATAGTGTGTATTTGAAAATGTCTGTGATACATCCCTTGAGTTAATGGTAATGATAGTTTATATTTTCAAGAGTTGAAAATTTAAGACATGAATTTTCATTATTAACTCATAAAATGCTCCCGACCGTAAGATCATCATGAGGATGGTGATTGATCTAGAAGGTTGGTGTACGATCGCTTCTTTTGGATAGATGAATCTTGAATCTATGGTGTAGAGACACCGAAGCGAGACTATAGGTACTCATTAGAGAATGAGGGTACTGAGTGTGAGCATCTCGATCAGTCATAAGAAAGTCCACCTTCTCATCGATGATTGGCTTGAAGCTGTAGTGGTGTATCTAGATCTTTGACCTGAGGTGCATTGGCAGTTCACCTTGAGGGTGTTATAGTTTGACTACACCATAACTCGATCTTCTAGCCATTTAGAATCCTGAGGTGTATGTTGGCTATAGCATGTTCATTGTAGGAATTGGATTGCACCAATAGAGGATCTATCTACCTCGGCAGACGAGGAGTAGCCCTATGATGATCATGAGAATCAATTCCATAAGCCCATAGCCATGGTAGAGTGAAATAATAGAAAGAGTTTCTATTAGAATTTCTATATTAGACTTGAATTGAATGATTAATTCATATGACAAAAAATAGGGTTTGACGAGTTCACCTTAACCCTAATTCAGTCGGAGCTGAAGATAGAGGAACTTAATCACATAAGTAACTGCATCGAGAGATTCACTTTCTGTTCTGATGGATTACCATTATATACTGCTAAGTGTCACTGATAGATTTTGGAAGCAATTAGAATATTTTGGATGATCGATCATACTAATTGTCTGAATGAAAAATGTTTTGATCCATCGGAAGGTGTTTCGATCATGTCTATGATAGAGATCGCGATATATCTCACTACCATATGGAACTAAATCTAATTGGATTACACAAATAAGGGTTTAGATCTAGATGTCATCAATTGGACTAACCTAGTTCAATTGATTTGAATAAGATTCAATTAGGTTCAAGAAAATCATGCTAGCACACGATTGAGCCTAATGTTCTTCTTTAACAATCATTAAAGCTTGTCTCGACTAGGCAAAATATCTTTGGGCTCACCCAGAAATCTTTACTTGATCTGACTGGAGCTTGTTCAGGTCAGAAAAGTGTTGTCTTAATTTATGAGATAAATTTAAAATAACACCTACCATTTTTAGTCACCTGCTAATTTATGTTTTCGGACGTTGGTCAAATTTGACCCTGGACACTTAGACATCTGTCCATGTGTCATGCACCCATAGGAGAGTACCTGGGGACTTGTCTCCCTACTAAAAAGTAGATAGGAAGGGGGTGCATGCCTAAGGAGGCATGCACCCCATGAGTATAAAAGATGAAGTCCCATACAGATGGGACTTTAGGTTGCTTCAAGGGATTAAACTGTATGGTGCCAAGAAGTCTTGTTTGACCCAATCATGGCACCACCTTAGGAGGATATTGAGAGTCTCTCATCTGATTAGATCAGATGATGTCATTCCATCAATTAGATTTAGATCTAATTACACAAAGGGCTATAATTGGCTAGGATGATGTGGCACTGCATGGCATAGCAGGATCTATATAAACCCTATCTGCACCTAGAATTTAATGCTTTTGCCTTTAGCCCATGCCACATAGCCTTTCTCCCTCCTTCTCAAAGCCACCCTCTACTCCTCTATCTCCTCTCCACTCCCAAGGGCTTTTGGGCATGAACAAGGTGTGATCCAAGCAAGTGAAAGGTGCTTGGAAAGGAAGAAGACAACTCTGCTGCAAGAGACAATAGTTGTTCTTCAAAAGCAGTTTTGAAGACCTTCAAGATTAGATCTAGATCTAATTTTTGAAGGATTGATTGAGAAGAAGAAGTTCTCTAGATCCTGTTGGAGTAGATACCGGTAGAGGTCAGGCGCTTGTGTGGCTACATCCAGAACCTCAGGCAAACATCGGGATAATCATAGGATAATTAGATTATACGAAACAAAGATATAATAAATTAGATTTAATTTTTATTTTATTTTTAATATTAAATTAATAAAATCATATTTGAAAAGTATCAAATCTAATTAGGATCTCAGAGAAAATTTTTTTAAAATATTCCACTTGATCGACTCAGATTTGAACGAATCTGACCCAAAAAATAAGACTTTTTCCTTCAACTGGTATCAGAGCAAGATTCCATAATTTATTAGATCTGATTTTAATTTATTTTTAATCTAATAATTAGATGATTTTAGATGTGATTAGATCTTAAATCAAAAAATTAAAAATTAAATAATCTAGATCTAAGATGTATGAGATGCAAGATTAGACTAGGAATAAAATTATTCTATGTGTAGTCTAGCATGATCATAATTTTAATTTAATTAATTATAATTTTTAGATCTATTTATTTACTAATTTTTGATATTATAAATATTCTAATTAAATCTAAAAAATAAAAAATAAATTTATTTAATTTGTTCATATGAGATATGATAGATACATGTTTAGACTAGTTGTAGAATAATTCTACAAAATTATCTAGAATAAATTTTAATTTGATAGTCTAACATGATCATAATTTTAATTTAATTAATTATAATTTTTAGATTTATTTAATTATTATTTTTTAATATTTTAAATATTATAATTAGATCTAAAAAATAAAAAATAAATTTATTTAATTTTATTCATATGAGATATGATTGATGCATGTTTAGACTAGTTGTAGAATAGATCTACAAAATTATCTTAAATAAATTTAATTTGATATGATCAAATTAAAATTTTACTTTTTAGATATTTATGAGATAATTTAGATCTAAAAATCTGCATGATATGATACATGAGATGTATGCAAAACATGTTTTTAAGTTAGATCAATTTTTATATGCGATATATGATGTAGATCTAACTAGTTTTGTAGAATCATTATATTTCTGATTAAGGCATTCCCCTTGGCTGTCCAATCATAAGAACAAAGAAGGGTTTAAAGGCCCTCCCCTCCCATTTGATGAAATGTTCTTATGATGTGTAGGGATGCTGTGCGTTCTTCCTTAATCAAAAATCAAAAATTAATTTTCTGCAAAATTCTAGATCTTAAAATCCTAGGATTTTATTTACATATTTTATTTATGAACCCTAAACTTAATTAAAAATTATGATTATGAAATATATTAGATCTAAAATTAAGAATTTTTAGATCTAAGACATATTCATAAAATTGAGTTCGGGCTTGGGTAGCTCAATTAGGTTTAGCGATTGATCAAACTGAATCAAGAGTCAATTAGATGAGATCAAGAGTGCTTAAATTGACCATCCTAATAGGATTAAGTCTGGATCAAGGTCGAGTCACATGAGTGATCGATCAAGTTAAGACCTAATTAGACTCAGTGGTTAGAGTCTGAATTGTAGACTAATCTGATTGGTTCTGGCTTAATAATTTGGTGTCTAAGGTAAGTTTGGCAGATACGAATGACTGATTTTTAATTGAGAGCTACTTGACTCGAATGCATTCTTATTGAGTTAATGGCATATCCCTTCTACCGATCTCACTTATCTGATCATATTTGTTGGCTCAGTCCTGATCTTAGGTGGCTAATAATCCAAGCTAACCCATGCCACTAGGTTAGTCATAATGGTTACGGCTATGTTAAGTCAAGTTTAAAGAGACCTAAATCAAATCTTCCTAAGAAAAGATTAAGTCTAAGATCTTCCACCATTGTAGATATGCAGGCCCTCCCCAAGGTTGATTGTTCTCGACTGGTCATAGTGGTTCAGTTGCATCAAAAAGATGCAACCATGTCTATTGGGCATTGTATGCTATGGGCTGGAGGATGGATTGGGCTCAATATTTTGGATATGGTGAGAGACCCAATTAGGAATCCAATCTGTGCAAATGATGGATCTGACTTAACTAAGAAGTGGATCAATATTTCGGGCATGGTGAGATTCATGAATTAGAGACAAAGCTTGGGTGCACCATGATTAGACAATCATTGGATAAGAGTTGTTCACTCATTGGCTAACCCATCACTAATAACTGTTAGGAGAGGTGATAAGTCAGTTGGTAGGATTGCACCATCCACTAGAAATCATTAATCGTAATGATTTTCGCATCTCTATAGAGAAAGTGTAGGGATCCGAAGAAAATAGTGGGTGCTAATTTGTTTAAAAATCAAACTTCTAAATAAATTGATCAAGTCTTGATTACAAATTCTAACTAGAAACTTTGACTTTCTATAGGAACAAGAAAAATATCTGCATCCAATCCACTAGCTCGTACCCTAGCCACCCATAGACTGACCATATCAAATCATAAGGATTGGCTCTAAAACTTCAAAATCATTTTGGGTTTTGAGAAGTTAACTCATGTACTGGATCAGGATCCTGTTAGATATACGTGCCCTAGAAGCCAGAATTGGCTGACACTTGTAATACACTTCTAGGGGCAAAATTGTAATTTTGACTAAAAGCAATAAATGGGTTATTTTCTATCACATATGTGTATTTAGTGTCTGTGATACATCCTTTGAGTTAATGGTAATGATAATTCATATTTTCAAGAGTTAAAAATTTAAGACATGAATAATCATTGTTAACTCATAAATTGCTCCCGACCATAGGATCATCACGAGGATGGTGATTGATCCGGAAGGTTGGTGTACAATCATTTCTCTTTAGTAGATGAGTCTTGAGTCTACGGTGTGGAGACACCAAAGTGAGAGTACAGGTACTCGTTAGAGAACGAGGGCACTGAGCGTGACCACCTCAAGTAGTCATTAGGGAGTCTACCTTCTCGTCAATGACTGACTCGATGCTACAGTAGTGTGTTTGGTTCTTTGACCTGAGGTGCATCGGCAGTTCACCTTGAGGGTGTTATAGTTAGACTACACCATTACTCGGTCTCCTAGCCATATGGAACCCCGAGGTGTATGTTGGCTATGACATGTTCATTGTAGGAACTGGATGGCATCAAGATGGAATCTATCTACCTTGGTGGTAGAGGAGCAGCCCTATGATAATCATGAGAATCAAGTCCAGAAGCCCATAGCCATGGCAGAGTGAAATAATAGAAAGAGTTTCTATTTAGATTTTCACATTGGACTCGAATCGAAAGATTACATCATATGACAGAGACTAGGGTTTGACGAGTTCACCTAAACCCTAATCTGATCGGAGCTCAAGATAGAAGAACTGAATCACACAGGTAGCTGCACCAAGAGGTTCGCATTCAGCACTGATGGGTTGCCACCATATACTACTAGGTGTCACTGGTGGATTTTGGGAGCAATTAGAATGATTTAGATGATCGATCATTCTAGCTGTTGCAATCAGAAGAGTTCTGATCCATCAAAAGGAGTTTCGATGATGTCGATGATAGAGATCATGACATATCCCATTACCATACAGAACTGAACCTAACTAGGTCACACAAACAAGGGTTTGAATCTGGTGATCATCAATTGAACTGATCTAGTTCAATTGATCTGAATGAGATTCAATTAGGTTCAAGGAAAATCGTGCTAGCACTCGATTGACCTAACGTTCTTCTTTGCTATCATAAATAAGTTGTCCTATCTGAGCCAAAGGAGTTTGTGCTCAAACAGAGGCCTTCATATGGTCTGACAAGAGGTTGTCCAAGTCAGAAAAGGTTGTCTTATTGGTAAGACACTACCTGCCATTTTTGGTCACCTGCCATTTCTTATTCTTTGACTTTGGTCAAAAGTCTACCTTTGACTGGTCAAACATGACCATTGACACTTTAACTTTTACCACATGTCATGCACCTATTGGAGAGCTGGTGGGGCCTTGTCCCCCTGCCAAACCTAGCGGAAGAAGGCACATGCCACCCTAGGCGTGTGCCAAGTTGGAGGCCCTAGGAGTCCTTGTTGACAAGGACTCCATCTCCTTTTGGATTCCAATTAGAGTTCTTCTAAGAACCAACTTTGACTGGTCTTAGGCACCCTCTAAGAGGAATCTAGGGACTCTATTCCCACCAATCAATTTAGATATGATTTCACAAAGGGTTGTGATTGGTTGGAAAGAAGAGGAGTTGATCACAGCTAGTCTATAAATAAGACCCTTACCCAACTCAGAAGAGATATGATGAGATCATAGTTTCCACGCCCCAAGGCTGCTCTCCCCTTCCTCCTCCATGCCAAACCACCTTCTCCCTTGCTCTCACGTCAAAAGAGTTTTGGATCTTGGTTGGTGCAATTCAGATGAAAGAAAGGCGATCAAAAGTAGAAGGCTATGCTGCTGCAAAAGGCGACTGCTCATCTTCAAAAAGAGTTTTGAAGATCCTCTCAGATCAGATCCAATTGATTTTGGAGGCGTGATAGAGAAGAAGAGGATCTCTTAGATCCAACCTGAGTGATACTGTAAGACCAGACGCTTGCGTGGCTAAGATCCGAACCTTCCGCTGCAAACAGGATCATCAATAGGGTAAATAGGATTACCAATCAGTAAATTAAATTTGATTTAATTTAATTTTAATTTTATTTATTAAAATAATAAGAATTAGATCTAAAATATATCAAGATTGATTGGATTAAGAGAAAAATTTTTGAAATATATCTCTTGATCTGATCAGATCTGAAGAACCTGGACCGAGAAATCAGGATTTCCCTTCAAACTGTACAGAGCCATGTTCTAAAATATTTAGATCTATTTTAAATTTATTTTAATTTAAAATAATTTTTCAGATGTCCATGAGAGGTATCAGATCTAAAATTGAAATTAAAATTAATAATTTGGATCTAAGATTAAAGATATGATTGAAGTTCTAGAATAGAATAGTTTATAGAATTCTTGCATATTTTTGATTTTAATCTGATTAAATCATGTTTTAGATCTTTTTATTTACTATTTCTGATATTATAAGTGTTATAATAATATCTGAAAACAGCAAATAAAAATTATTTAATTTTTGAATATCATATGAGATATTGATGATGCATGTTTAGACTAGTTGTAGAATAGTTTTACATAATTATCTAAATTAGAATTTATTTTGATTAGATCAATTTAAATCTAATTTTTTAGATTATTATGAGATAATTTAGATCTAAAAACATGCATGATTATGATACATGAGATGTATGCAAAATATGCCATGATTAGATCTACTTTATATATGAGATATATGATATAGATCTGATATTATTTTGTAGTATTGAATGTTCCTGATTAAGACGTTCCTCTTGGCCATCCGATCATAAGAACGAAGAAGGGTTTAAAGCCCTCTCTTTCATTCGATGGAGTATTCTTATGATGTGTTAGGGGTGCTGCGTGTTCGTCCTTATATCAGAAAACCAAAACTTACTTTCTGCAAACCTAGATCCTGAAACCCTAGGATTTTATTATGCATATTTTATTTATGAACCCTACTTAATTAAAAATTAAGTTTATAGAAATTAAATTTAGGTTCTAAATGAGAATTTTAGATCTAAGACATATTCATAAACTGGGTTGGGCTTGGGTTAGCTCAATTAGGTCTAGCGATTGATCAAACCGAATCAAGGTTGGTTAAGTGGGATCAACAATGGCTTAAATGACCAGCCTAATGGGATTAGTCTGGGTCAGATCGAGTACACGATCAAGTAAGACCTAATTAGCTCAGAGGTTAGAGTCTGGATTGTAGGCTATCCCAATTAGTTCTGGCTCTAACAATTTGGTGTCTAAGGTAACTTGGCGATAGACGACAACTGTTTTTTAATTGGAGCTACTAGACTTGAATGCGTTCTCGTACGAGTTAATGGCTTATTCCTTCACCGAGTCTCACTTATCTGGCCTATATTTGTTGACACAGTCTGATCTGAGTGGTCAAGTAATCCGAGCTAACCATGCCACTTAGGTTAGTCATAATTGTTATGGCTAAGCAAGTCTAAGTTTAATGAGACCTGAATCAAATTCTCCCTAAGAAAAGATTAAGTCTGAGGTCTTCCACTATTATAGATATGGCGGGCCCTTTCCTGAGGTTGATTGTTCTCGACTGGATACAGTGGCTCAGTTGCACCAGGGAAGACGCAACCATGTCTATTAGGCATTGGATGCTTATGGGCTGGAGTAAGAGTTTGGGCTCAATATTTCGGCATACGGTGAGAGATCAATTAGACTCAGTCTATTGCAAAGGGTGGGTCTGACTTAACTAAGGAGTGGATCAATATTTGGATACGGTGAGATTCATGAATTAGAGACCAAGTTCGGGGTGCACCATGATTAGAGAATTCATTGAACAAGAGTTGTTCACTCATTGGCTACCCATCACCAATAACTGTTAGGTGAGGTGATGAAGTAAGTTGGTGAGGACCGCACCACCACCAGAAATCATTAATCATGGATTTTTTTGCATCTCTACAGAGGGAGTGTTAGGGATCCGAGAAAATAGTGGGAGCTAATTTGTTAAAAATAAATCCCTAAACAAATTGGTCAAGTTTCAAAATTACAGATCTAACTAGATTTTGACTCTCATACAGGAATATGTTCTGCGTTCCAAACCCAATTGGCAACCGTATCTTATGGGCACGCACATAGACTGGACCGGACCCAATTATTAAAGATTGGCTAAGAGACTACAAAATATTATTTTGGAGTTCCAAGAAGTTAACCCATAAGTTTTGGACCAGGATCCTCCACATTACCGTTCCGTCCATCTCGTTGAACAGAGAGCCGTTCTCTGGAAAATGGCAATTGACAAGATAATAAGGCCATGGATTATCTCGTTGGGCTCGATGTCATGATAGAGCTCCCGCAGGCCAACATGAGGGATATTGGACTGCTCCAAAGTTGGGCTCACCTGCAGACGGATGTTTGGGTGACAGAGTCGCATAGCCAAAATCAGTCACAAATGATTTTAAGCGCTAAAGATGCCAGTTGATGGGCAGCATGTCCAAGATCACTGCTGACATTATGATCAAAGACATGAAGAGCTTGAATAAGCGTTGCTGAAGTTGGGAATTGACCCGCAGAACGAGATATCATTCTGTAATCCATTGACTAATGAGATGGGATAAATTCATCTGGATTACCATTATGCATAATATCTTTAGAATCCTTGGCCGAATATATGAAATGCTAGTTACCGTTGAGCTTTCTATGAAAGGATTCTAATAAGGCTCAGTTCTTGCTAGGAACGGACTTCTTCAAAGGAAAGTCTATCTAGAAGAAGAAAAAGAAGTCTGTGAAAAGAGAAAAGGTGGAAGGATCAAAGAAGAAGAAGGCGAGCCGAAGAGAAGAGCCGATGTCAAAGAAAAGTGTTTCCATTGCAATACGCGAATGGCCATTTGGAAGTCGGAACTGCCCTAACTTACCCTGGCCACCCTGAAAGAACAAGAAGGAAGTTTCTTCTAGAGGTATGCTATATTATTGAGTCTAACCCTTACGAATTTACTTCTGCACAGTTGGGAGTGCTTGGACTCTGGTTCTATGTGCTATCTCTCATCTTCTATGCAGGTCCTGAGGATAGCAGGAGGCTGAGGGGATTGGAGAATGATCCTAACACGTTGGTAATGGTGCAAGAGTTGCTGCAGTAGGCGTGGAAATACCCTCTTCTCGTACATTGGTTTAGACTTTAGGTTTTGAAAGAACTATTATTTTTGGTGCCTGCCAGCTAGTAGGAAATTTGAATTTCTGTTTTCATGCTTAGCAATAAGAGGGTTTATGTGACCACCTTCTTAAGGACCATTAATATTCATTTATGTGAAAGAAATAACAGATTGCAAATTGGTTTTCTTATTAATGGGTTCTTTATCAGAGTCGGATTGACCGACCTTGGTGTACTCCAGTAATCTCTAGGATGAGACTATCGAAGATCTTCCGAAATGTCTATGCAATGAAAACCTTCCAGGAGTGGTCAGTCCAAGATGACAAGATATCTTTGCAACCTGAGATTAGAACTGCTCATTATAGCAGGAAATAGGAATCATACAAATTTGAGATAAAAATGGCTATTAGAGTCCAATTGACTTCCGAGTGATATTCCAACATGCGAATCCTGGCCTTCAAAGGCAATAATGACCTAAAACTCCTTGTGTAGGACATGGGAGAGTGGCCACAAGATTCCTTGCCCTTAGTACATACGATTCGTGCGGCCATTTGATGTGCTGGCTAAAGGCAATTTTGTCTTACTTCATTACCTTTATCCGATGATCTGTCTAGGTAGTGGTTATTTGTGTATTTATACGTCAACAAGTCTGGAGCCTTTGAAAATTCCCAAAGAATTCCCTTGACTATTCGAATACGCTAGAATATACACTACCAAAGAAACTCGAGATACCATATGCGGAAAACCCTCTCTTAATCGTCTCTCTTCATCGGATTCCGAATCCAAGGAGCTCCGAAAGAGAGAAGCTTGTGCCTATATACCGTTAGTGCCCTACTTCAAAAATTTCCCATTTCCTCCAGGAGGCTTAGACTATTTCAAGGATAATGGCATAGTTTCTCTCAATGGAGACCTCCTTCACGGACCTCTCCTTTCAGTCGCCAGCCTCTACGGCAACCACCTCAACTCATACGGTGAAGAGGATTCCTTAGAATGGAGAAAATCGCACACGAACCCTTATTCTATGGTCTCCTCGTTCCGTGATCGATTGATCGCTCACAGAACTCACTATCTCCGAAAATATTCATCTTTCTGGAGATTTTCGACCACTCATTGTTAACTCTACCACACAAATCATAAAATTTCATAAATTCTGAGAAATTTAACGGAATTTGCTCAATACTTCACATCTTCAATGATCCCCTCTAACGTATTTCCTTCAGAAGCCCGAACTCCTCTGAAATTGATACCTGAGTGTTCAAAGCTTTTCATATTCCACAACCCCGATAATTGAGATATAGCCCCAACGTCTGCTTCCTCGCGGAAAACTACAGCTTCAATAGTTTTATATCACAGGAAACCAAGTCTGAGTCATTCAGAATTTTGTGGTTGTCGAGCTCATGTCAAAAAGGACAAACAGAATCACGTCGGACTCCAGAGTTAGAAGT
>QRFJ01003742.1:134993-200639 GCA_006176705.1 Cocos nucifera | reverse complement strand
TTCCAACAAGGACTTGATGTACATCATAATTAAAAATATTCAAAGACACAATTACAGAATCATCATGTGGACGATTTATTCCTTGCAGATCGTCCTTAGAGAAAGTGATCTCATCGCCGACCTTCCTTCTCTTCGACCCCTGCCATTTCCTTAGGTCGGCTCGCATCCGAGGTATCTCTGCGAGGTGCCCCCCGGTGATCATTCTAATTTCTCCTACTACTGGCTGCTCTTTGTGAGGGCCTTCCTATTGAGGATGTTTGCCATATGGATTAGCTGATATTCATTGCTCATCAATATAGTGCCAAAGATATCCTCATCTGATCAACACTTCTATTTCCTCCCTGAGCTGCTAGCACTCCTCTATGTCATGCCCATGATCGTGGTGGTACTTACAATATTTTCTTGAATTTTTTGCTCGTGTCGGGGCTACCATCCTTTTCTATCGTGGAAGTTTTTCTTGGTGCTCAATCTCCATCAGAATCTGAGCTTGAAGGGTATTGAGGGGGGATGAAGTAATGGAACCTTCGAGGTAGAGTTCTTGATTGACGAGGTGCTGCAAGGGATTTAGGTCAGTTTTCCCAAGGTGGGGTCTAAGAATGATGAGGTTGTGGTTCCTCCCGTCGGTGTTGTACATGCCGATAATCCTTTGTTTTCTCCTACTTTAAGATCGACTGTGATTCATTTTCAAGGTTTCCTCCTTGCTGGTCTCAGGCTTCCTCGACTTAAGTGTACCTCTCTGTCTGTTCTAACATTTTAGCAAAGTCCTTCGGATAGTCCAGATTGAGGGAGAAGAGAAGGTCATTCCGAAGGAGTCCAACTTTCAATGCTATCATCGCTACGGACTGATCTAAATTCTGTACCTCCAATATGGCAATGTTGAAATGGTTAATGTAATCCCGAAGAGGCTCATTCTCCCTTTGGTTGATATTTATGAGAAAATTTGAATTATGATATTGCCGATGACTGCTGACAAAATAAGAGGCAAATAATCGATTTAATTGATAGAAAGAGTCCATAGAGTTCGGCTGTAGATTGAAATACCAATGGCGCACCACTTTCCTTAAAGTTGAAGGAAAAGCTCGATAGAGAGTCGCATCAGTTGCTCCTTGTGGAAGCATGAAGGTCCGAAAGTTATCTAGATGATCAAGTGGGTCAGCAGTTCTATCGTATGGTTCCATCTGAGGCATTTTGAATTGGGATGGTAGAGGCTCACTCATGATCCTCTATGTAAACGATGAATTGACAAAAAATCCCAAATCGTCATCAGGTTGCTTTGGTATCTATAGCGCATCAATCCATTGCTGCATTTCTTAGAGCCTTTTTTCTAGGTCACCCTCCTGGTTTGGGCGGCGCCGAGGAGAAATATTGCCTGGAGTGGAATCTCTTCTAGAGATCAGAGCAGATGACCGCCTGAGCTTATGGTGATGCTGGCTAGCAAGCTGACTGTGGTGACTGGTTCCCACTCTCGAACTCTAGATAGATTAGACGACCGACCTTCCCCTGATCGGTTCAGGATTTTTTGCAGTAGGATGAGGTTCGCTATTTTGCTATATTTCTCTTACAGCGACAGAAAGTGCTTGTACTTGTTGGATAAGGTTATTGTATTGATCTTGAGAAATTGCTAGGGTTGCTGGTAGAGGATTCTTTTGGATCGGTGGTGGAGCATTGGTCGGCTGGACATTAATTGTCTGCCTTCTACTAGAATGTCGTGATGCGTTCAACACGCCTCTTCGAGTTCTCATGATTTTCTGATGGTGAACTTTCTTCTCTCAAAGTTGGACCTCAAGATTAAATGAGGACCCTTCCTCCAGTACCAAGTGTTGCTCCCGATCTTCCTGCCTGAGGTCAGCCATCGAGGTTTATGTGGCCGAGGTAAATCTGTCATTGGAGCTCACCCGAACACTTGCAAAGAAGTCCTCATCGAGGTATTTTCTAGTAAAAATGCTTCGACACTCAAGTTAGGAGATGGAGAATAACGAGAGAAGAAAGCGTCGAGTTAAATGCGTACCTTGAGGGTCCAAAAGTCTTCTATATTTATAGAAGAAGAATTAAAGTCATACTCATCTTGGAATCTAATGACCTTCCAAATTTGCTGCATGGATTGATTTGGATAAGATTTTTCTTTTTCGAGAGAATGAGTTGTGGGAACTCGTTCTCTATTAGGACTTTTCCAATTTGAAAAGAGATAAGTCCAGTGGAAATGGAGATAGATCGTCTTGGTACGAGCTATTATATGTAGTCAAATACTAAATAGCTTGTTCAAGATGAACTATAATACATCGTTAGTAACCGAGGTTAATTGACCAGAGAGGATGTTTGGTTTCAGGTTCTTGACGGTTGATTGACGCTGTATGAGTCAAAGTGAATCATCAAAAGATAGGGTTAATCAAGAGTGATACATAGGATCGTCCTTCACCGCCATCCAGATCACCTTCAAATCAAATGTACACTCAAAGCCCAGTGGGCTCAATATCCCATGGATTAGTCTTGGATGATGAACATGCAACCGACGAGGATGAGATATAAGCAACAGATACATTAATAGCCCCAACGGAAAAGCCTTCATCACTCCAAATTGGCCCTCTTGCGACATTGCATCCAACAACGCTGACCCGAGGAACCCGTCGCCCGGCTGCAGCGCCATGTGTCGCCGGGCGCTGCCACGCCGCGTCGTCTCGGTGCCCCTCATCCTCTTAGCCGTCGCCTTATGCTCGTCCCCGACGTGGCGCTCACTGGCGGCAGCAACGGGACAACACTTCACAATGGTAACTCCACGTCCGCTCTTCCTATTCTCCTCATCTTTCCCTATCTTGTTTTAACTCTTTTGTTCCTGCTAAATTGTTTGAATAAATATTCGATGATGTGGGCTTTATACAGCCCTTTCAATCTAAATTTCAACATTCCGAGACCACTTCTGCAACCCACCAGGTTTCTTCCCTGATTTCATAGGCATACTTCAGACATGAAGAAGAAAAAATAAAATCATTTCTGATGACGTTTGGATTGCTGAACGGAAACCGGAAAAAAAAAAAAAAAAGAGAACAAGATTAATTTTTTACTTTCCCGTCAAACAAACATATGAAATTGGGTTTTTAAGGGAGAAGTAGTGATCCCAGCTGTCGTCCTTGTATTTTACTGTAACCACAAAGGAATTAAAAAGGAAGAAGTGTAAACGAAGTCACCGCCTTGAACATCCGCTGCCCATTAATTTGAGCGCTGCCTCGCAAACGCCACTCCATTGCATATTTTATGTTTTTGTTTGACCAGCCCGTTTAGGCGCCAATGTTTCCTCCGTGATACAACTCTAACCTTTTGTCTTGTTTGCATCTCGTTTTTTACTTGTACGTTGTTAGAGGAAAGCAATCTTCTTCACAGGATCAAGCTAATAAGGCAGTAATCGATCCCAAGAGATAATACCAGACTAAATCAAATCCATTCAAATATGTAAAACTATCATTCCCTGATTTTAGCACTATTTGCTATGACTTATCTTGTATTGTAGCGCTATTATCACTCCTTGATTATAGCACTACCTGCGATGAACTTATCTTGTATAGCAAAGCTTTATACTATAAATTCTGCACAAACCTAATAGATCTGTCTGTGTAATATTCTTCTATTCAAATACTTGTCTTCTTTCTGGTATCAAAGCCATAGCTCTCACGAGCACCTTTCTTTTTCCTTTTCATTTATCATGGCTGAAGAAATCCATGAAAGCACCACTACTGCAACATTGGTTACCTCCCAAATGACTGTTGTCACTATCAATGCTGGAGCACAACTGCTGCTCAAACTGTGCTCTTCAGACTTCCTGTTGGTGCGGATTTTCGTCGAGCACCAGAGTAGCTGAAGTTGGTGGAGCACCGAATCATTAAGGGCGAGACCTGCAAGAAAAGTCTCCACCGGAGGTGACTCCGAGGATCCTTTGACACACAAGTCAGTTATCCGATCAACAGGTAGGAAAGAAAAGCATTCGAGAGAAAGGGATTACGTATCTTAGGGGTCCCCTGTCTACCTTTTTTAATAAGGAAGGCTAGAGCCATAGGAGAACATGAGGATGTCAGAGATCTTTTGCCTCTTATTGAATGTCCTTGAAATCTGTGCATAGACCTTAGACTTTCTTGGATTTGATGAGTAGTCACCTCATGGCACATGGGAGTCTCATTTATTAATGGTATGTGTTTGTCAACTAACCCTACTCATGATTACGTCCATTTATTAATGGGATGATGTGATGGGCCATAAGAAGGTCTCTAGGAGTCATCATGATAAGCCGTTGTGTGAATGCTAGCCATGTGCCAGCAGGCGGCGAGCTTAGTGTGAATGCTGGAGTCGAGGTCGAGGGTCGAAGTCCTAGGTTTGCTGGTCCGGGTTGGATGCCAAAGTGGCTTGATCTTATGTGGGGTGACACGATCTGATAAGGCCGTGCGAGGGCCGATCTCTCCAAAATAATTTATAATAGTAAATGGCTCTGAGGTCGATTAAAAGTAAGGATTGGCCAAAGGTCCTCAGGGAAGACACCAGAGTTGGGGCTTCCCTTGGCTCGATGCCCAATGCTCGGGTGTCGTCTCCGGACCGATGGTGCTCTGGATGGATGAGTGATGTCACCTCGTAGTATGTGGGGGTCATCCTCATCAATGATGTGAGTTCACAATTAGAGACCTTGAGAGCAGTGTGGCTTCATCTTATCCATGACCATTTCTATTTTTTAATGGATGACGTGATAGGGCTATGAATAGCCCTTTAGGGGTGTCAACGGCCAAGATTGGGAGTGCAGGGGTCGAAAGAGGCCCGTTGGCTGAGGAAGGCTGTGGAGGCTAAGGACCTGTTGGTTGAGGGTTTGTTGGCCGAGGAGGGCCTGTTGGCTGAGGACCTGTTGGCTAAGGAGGGCCTATTGGCCAAGGACCTGTTGGCCGAGAAGGGCCTGTTGGCTGAGGACCTATGGGCCGAGGACTTGTTGGTCGAGGAAGGCTGCAGAGGTCGAGGGTCTGTTGGCTGAGGAGGGCCTGTTTCCTACACCTATTTCTCTTTTTTCCTTTTGTCTTGTTGTGTGCTCATGGGAGGATGGGACAAGGGGTAGAGAGGTAATTAAAGCCTTTATCAGAGCTAAATAAACCAAGATAATTCTCAAAGCATATGCACGACTGGCAGCATGGTTCAGTGGTTCTTCGAATCCCATGTTTTTGGCCAGTACCAAAATACCCCCAACACTAGCCCCTACTCCCGAGTCCGAGTTTTGATTCGGGCAAAGGGAGTAATGCAGGCAAAATGGGCCGAAGATGTAGGAACCTAATGTTTTTCGATTGAGGAGGCATCCACACGACTTTCGGTGGATGTGAACAGTTGTAGAGGGGCAATCATGACCGATTTTATGAGCAGCATTTCGAGAAGCGGCTTGTATCGGAGAGTGCACACTTTCGTGCAACATTTGGCCGAGGTTTACGCATCTCGTACATGATATTGAACCGTTGTTAGGAAACATAGTTGGGGTTGGATCGAACGGAGCCCAAGTTCACACCTTCCCGAACTGAGCGTTGGAGGATCCATGGCAGATTCTTTAAAAGGAACGATGCCAAGGGCTTCATTATGGTGTCCTTAGGAGGGGGATTTTGGCCCCGACGGAGGCACGAGTGCAGGGAGCTCCTCCCTCCGCTCTTTCCCCTCCATTTGAAGTAATCGTAGGCAAAAAAACCATGATTAGGTTGGGACCTTTCTTGGCTCTGTTTTGCCGAAAAGTGAGAGACTTTTTGCATGGTGGTGTTGGCTTTTGGGGTACCCTTCTCGAGGCTTTCTTCATCCGAAGATAAGTTGCCGTCGAGGAATTCCCTCAGGTTGGTCGTTTTTGTCGCAGCTTCCGTTTAGTTTGCTTGTAGATAAGGAGCATAATTGGGCCGCCATAGACCTGCATACGAAAGATGAAAGCATTTGCTAGATCGGCCCCTATTTGTTAGTTTGCCTCTAGTCGGCCTTCTTTGGTTGGCGTTCCTTGATTAATCCCTTCACTTTGGCTTCTGAGGACTTGACCTTACTCGTTGAAGAATGAGGGACCTTAGGATCTTCGTTGGCGCTTTTCGGCCTTGGTCTTCTCCTTTGCTTGGTTTTTTTTTGTCCTTTACTCAGATCTGACTCTAGTGTCTTGTGATCCATGAGTTTTGTTTGAAGGCCCATGAGTTCTTATCGATCCGTCGTTATTTGTTTAAAGCTTGGTCTGTGCTCTAGATCAATCTAGATAAGACTTTCTCTTCCTTTGCTTTCGTGCGGGGGCACCCCCTCCTTTCTCTTCCTCTCTCGTCAACTTTTCTCTATCCTCTCTCTTTTCTTTTTTCTTTTCACCTTCTCCACCCTCTCCTATGCATGCGGAGGCCAAGGGAGGCTCGGCTAAAAGGGCACCATTTGCTGAGGCGTTGGAGGAAGACTGTACGGCCATGTTGCAAGGTCCATGGCAACCGCTGTGGGCTGCCTCGGCCATGCGAGAGTGCGCGGAGGGTGCACAAGAAATGGTGCGGGAGCACGCAGGGGAGGCCCACGGCCTCCTTTGCCTTGGTGCCGGCCGAGAGTGCGACGGGCGCTTGGGGGGGGCATGGCCTCCCTTTCTTCCTCCCTTCTCTTCTCATCTCCCTCGGTGGCGGCTGCTTTTGGCACCGGCCAAGCGTGCGATAGAATGCACAGAGTGCTCGGAGGCCAGCGCAAGCAACTTCAACTGTGGAGGGGAGGCGGAGTCGGCGCAGGTGGCTCCAGCCGCATTGGGGTGCATGGAGGTCGGGCTTGCGGCTCTCGCCCATGCGAGCTCATGGAGGTGAACTCGAAGCTGCTCGTAGGCAACCTCAGGGCTGCTAGGGGCAAGATGCAGAGAGGGGCTCGAATTTGCCGATCCGTCCTTGATGTAGGCCAGGGAGGCCCGTGACCGCCGACCCAACGAGACTCGATGCTAGAGATACACGGAAGGCTCGTGGGATTGGCGATCCATCCTCGGCTTGCGGCGTGATGCGCGGAGGGCGCACAGGAACCGACGTGGGAGCGCGCGGGGAGGCCCATGGCCTCTTCTGCCTTGGCATCGGCCGATTGTGCAACGGGTGTGGGAGGGAGCCCATGGCCTCCTCTTCTTTTCTTTTCCATTGGCGATGGTGGGTTTCAGCACTGACTGGGTACGACAGGCGTGTGGGGGAGGCCGTAGCCTCCTCTTCTTTTCTTTTTCATCGACAATGGCAAGTTTTGGTGCCGACTGGATGCACAAGGGATGTGCGAGGGGGAGGCTGTGGCCTCCTCTACTCTTTCTTCCTCATGAGGGGTCACCTGCTCAGCTTCGACCTTGGTCCCACTTTAAAATTTTAGCCAATTAGAGGTCATTTCATGCTGGGGCCCATAGGCCATTCCTCGTTAGGACCCATAGGCCGTTTATTGTCGGAGCCTATACGCCGATCGTCGCTGAGCCCGTAGGCTGCTGCTTGGCGGTGGCACAAATGGGCCATTAAAAGGGCCTCTTCCCTGTGGCATAACAAGGGCCATCCGGCCTCTCCCTATTGGACCGCTAAAGGGGTCTCTCCCCAGGGGCACAGAAGGGCCACTGCGAGGGCCTCTCCCCTGGGGCACAAACGATGTTTGGGAAACATAAGGGCTGGCCTCCCTCTTGTGGAGGCAATCAAAGATAGGTGCAGGGAGCACGACCGCTCGCAGGATGCGTGCGCACGAAGTGGGGGCTTGCAGACTTCTACTCTCTTTCTTTTCTTTCTTCCTCCCGTTACCTTTCCTCTATCTTCATTTCCTCCTTTTGCTGCCACTTGCTATGGGATGGGGCAAGAGGAATAACTGCACTGCCATGTTCAAATGACCCTGGGTAGCTTTTGAGGCATATGCACAGTGGACGGGGTAGCATTTGGACTTACTAGAACATAAGGGATGACATGGTGCGCTATCCACCATGGGCCTTGGTGCAGTTGCATTCAAGGCTCGAAGGCATGGACAAGCTCACTTGAGACCATGCACAAGCAGCCTTAACATCGTCCAAAGCTAGGCATGCAAGGATTTTCTCCTCTTCTCTTTCTTGTCTATCAGGTGGGTGGCACGCTACCCAAGGGTAACATGGTGTCTCATTCATCATGGAATTTGACCCCGTCAAGTTTAGGAAACGACTGTGCATGGGGCCGTATGTGGACGACCTTAGTGCTGTCCGAAGCTGGACATGCATGATAAGTCATGGGCCATTGGAGAAGGGCCGCTTACAGGGTGACGGAACGAGACCAGATGAAAATCATCCATCATCAGTCTAGGAGTCTTAGCCCACTGTTTGTAGCTTCCGGATGAAAATCAACAGATTGAGGATCTTGTTAGTTAGTCTCTGCTCCGATTTTTGGTCCGGATGAAAAATCAACGAGCGGCTTGGATGAAGATCGATGGGCTTAGGGAGTCTTCATTAGTTAGCCCCCGCTCCTTAGTCACTGAGGTCTTCTTCGCTAGGGCACATAAGGGCCATCCGACCTCTCCCCGCTAGGGTCCTTGCTTCAGCTTAAGTGCTTGAAGACCTGTTGTTCAAAAAGAATGATACAGGATAATAGATAAGGTTTGAAAGCTTTTTACCATGGGAGTTATGAGCTCTATTTGAGAGCTTTTGGGTTTTGCTCTACTCCTTCCCGTTATTTGTCTTAGTTTGAACTAGAGCTCTACCTTAATTTAGGGCTTATTTTTGCTTCGGATTAGCTTGATTTTGGGCTTCAGACAGACTTGGGTCTGGGTTCTAGTCGGCCTTGATCTAGGCTCTAGTTGGCCTTGATCTGGTCGGCCTTGATCTGAGCTCTGGTCGGCCTATTCTAAGCTCTGGTCGGCCTATTCTAAGCTCTAGTCGGCCTTGATCTGGGCTCTGGTTGGCCTTGATCTAGTCGATTCTGAGCTATGGTTGGTGATAGGAATCAGGGTTTATGCACATACTCAAGGAGAAAGCATCATTAAGAAACCTTAACCCTAATCTAATTATATGGGATTTTTATTTTATTTGTTATTTTTTGGGACTTTTAATTTTATTAAAACTCAGTATAAGAAGCTCTATTGGGTTTCAAGTTACCTGTTAGAGTCCTGTTAGGTTACTTTTTTGGTCCTCTATTTAAAGGCTTCACGTGTATGGAGAAAGACAGATCTGAACCATTGATTGAAAAATTGAGAGAATTGAATTGAGTTTTTTTCTTTTCAAATTTTTTTCTTCTTTCTTTCTTTTGGTTTTGCATCAATTTGATATTAGAGTCTCAAGATTCTCGGTCCCCGAATTTTTTTTTGTTTCACGGTGTTCGTCCGCAGAAATCAGCATCATCTTCACCGATTTGTTTCTCTCTCCCTTTCCTTCTTTGTTTTGTCACGACACACCCCTCTTCATTTCTTTCTCTCTTTCTTTTTCATGTAGCAACCGATCTCTTTCTGACGACTACGCCCGCTACCTTTCCTCTTCCCCTTGTCTCCACCGCCCCTCGCCGCTCCACACCCCTTGCCGTTGTCCGCACTATCGTCCACTGCCTCGATCGAGGACTCTACACGTGGTGGCTCTGACTAGCAGCCACACTCCCTCCCCCGCCGTCGACTCCGACCCAAGTGGCCATCGCTGCTCGACCGCCACTTTCTCCCGTCGATCGATAAGCCCCGACGCTGTTCCAGAAACCCTTTGACTGACCGAGCCCTCGGCTTCTTCACTGCCAAATAATGATTGCGCCATCGCCTTCATCGTTACTGACCGTCGTCGCTGCATCACCAGCCCTTTCCGCCGCCCCAGTTAGCCGCCACTTGCCGTGGACTCCATCTTTGCCGCCAACCGACTGCGAGCGCTCGTCACCTCTCCCCTCTTCCTGTCCGTTGTCGCAATCTCCACCATTAGCCGCCGCCGGACCCTCCTTCCCAGCCGTCGCCAACGCCCCTCATCGTCACCAGCTTCGTAACCCCTTCCAATTTCCCGTAGGAGTTGCAATCGGGTGGGAGGCTCCGTCCTCCCCTCCTTTTTCGTCACCTCGCCAAAGTCCAATTAGGCCCTCATCGAAGGCTCGGAGGCCTTCTTCCCATGTCGCCGGTCGCTGGTGCCTATTCCCCTCCGCCAAGGCCCACCGACCCTAGGCTCTCTATCTACAAAAAAAAAAGGCGGTCCACAGACCATGTGTGAACTGTGGTCTATGGACCCCTTGATCTGTGGATCTGATCCACAGATCCAAAAAAAAAAACCTACAAGCTTTATTGGAGGTCTCCCTTGCTTCTCAACCTACAAGCATCACAAGAAGGTATTGAATTTCGTCTGGTGAGAGGCACATTCGAGCCTCCTACTTTGCATGCAGATGATAGCAGGGATCATACTCCATCTTCTCCGATGCGAGTTTCAGTTCTTCCATCACTTCCACCATCTTCATCAGATTAAATTAAACATATTATCACAGACGAGATTGTTTCTCCTACTGATGGAGGATTTCGTTGGTTCTTTATTAAATGGCACGACCGTCCAGACTCAGACGCTACTTGTATCCTTGAAGAAGATCTACGACGCATTGATCCAGAGATTTTAGAAGCTTACATCAATTCCTCGCCAGAGTCGAGTTCTCTCCAGTCAGGAGGGAATGATAGAAATTAGGATTTATGCATATACTCAAGGAGAAAGCGTCATTAAGAAATCCTAATCCTAATTTAATTTTATGAAATTTTTATTTTATTTGTTATTTTTTAGGACTTTTAATTTTGTTAGAACTCGGTATAAGGAGCTCTAGTGGGTTTCAAGTTACCTGTTAGAGTCCTGTTAGGTTACTTTTTGGTTCCTCTATTTAAAAGCTCCACCTGTGTGGAGAAAGACAGACCTGAACCATTGATTGAAAAATTGAGAGAATTGAATTGAGTTTTTTCTTTTCAAGCTTTTTTCTTCTTTCTTTTCTTTTGGTTTTGCATCAATTGGCCTTGATCTAGTCGGCCTTATTCTGAGCTCTAGTCGGCTTTGTTTTTTATCCTTGGCTCGATCTTGATTTTTGGGGCATACAAGGGCCGTTGAAAAGGCCTCTCCTCTGAGGTACAAATGATTTTTGGGACACATAAGGGCCATTGAAAGGATCTTTTCCCATTAGGCCGTTGAAAGGACCTCTCCCCAAGGGCACGAAAAGGGCTATCTGGCCTCTCCCCTGGGGCATAGATGATTTTTGATTGTTGAATTTAAAGCCGAATAAAGGCTGTTGTGTTTTCCTCTGAAACAATAAAGGAAATGAAAAGAAGAAAAGGCAGCAGAAAGGAGGGAGGAAAAGACCAAACCGCCCCTTTTTGTAGGTCCGAACATCGCTTCTTTCTTTTCATCCTATTGTATCATCGTGAAAGCTTTTTTGAAAACCATTTGGAAGTCCTTGGATTTTTCTTGGCTTTTTTCATCGTGTGCCTTGGCTTGGTGTGCCCTCCAACTCAACTCGGCCTCGAGTTTTATCTTGGTCTGATTTCGACCTCAGTTCAAATGTTCAAAGGCCGCTTTCCTACAAGAGGAAAAAATAGGTGGGAGCTTGAAAATCTCTTATCACATTTGCTCAGCCCTGAGCTTGACTATGGCTTGGCATATGCGGGCAAGGAATGCAAGCACTCACAAGCTGCCTTAGCGCGGGGGCACAGCACGTGCTCGGAGGGAGAGCTCAGGGGTTTCCATTTCTTTTCTCCTTTCTCTTGCCTTCTCTTTCTTCATTTACCTTTCTTTTGTCCCACATCCCTTTCTCCCATTTTCCATCATCTTTTTTGTCATTTGTGATAGGATGGGACTAGAGGAGGGGGAGCATTAGGCTCAAGTGGCCCATGGTAATTCTCATGATGCATGCAAATCGAGGATTAATGAGGGAATAACGTGGCTCCTTTTCTCTGCACGAAGCATGAGCGGCCGTACATGGGTGACTTTGGTCGAGGCTGAGGCCAGATGTACAGGAGGTTTTCCTTCTTCCCTTTCTTTGTTCTGACTATTAGATTTTAAATTTGTTGAAGAGTAAGCCAAACTCGCCCGTCGTAGAAGAGAAGTCAACCAACGCGTGGCGTCATCATGGCACACAGGGGAGGGGTCGGCCAACGCGCAGGGGGAAGGCGGCCAATGCCGTGGCGTCGTGCAGAGGAAAGGCGGCCAGTGTGTGGCATTGTTGTGGCACGTAGGGAGGTCAGCTAGCGCACGGCGTCGTCGCAGCGTGTAGAGGGAATTGACCGAAGGGGTCTCGGCTAGGAAGATGCATACGGAGGCGGTGCTGGTCGGGGGAAGGTCGGACATGCGTCGTCATCGATCGAAGGAGGAAAAATGTGTGGACGTGGAGGCGGCACCAGGAAAGGCTGCTGGAGTCGGTAAAGCCGGGTTCGGCACCGGCAGGGGCATGCGTGCATGTGGAGGAGGCCGGTGACTGCCAGTGTCTTTCCTCTCTTTCCACTTCTTTTCCCTTTCTTCTCCATTCCTCATCTTTTTCTTTATTTCTTTTTCTTTTGTTCTACTTCCCTCTCTTTTTCTTCTTTTTATTATTATTATTATTTTTTTGGCCGCCACTGATGATAGGATGGGCTGAAGGAAAGGAAGAAGCTCCTCTTTGTTTTCTTTCTTATCATCTTGTCATTTGTGATAGAGGGGACAAGAGGAGAGGGGGGATGCTAGGTGCAAGTGGCCTACAATAATTTCCGTAACATGCACAAGACGAAAATGAAAGAATAACATAGTACCTTTTTCCTACACTAAGCATGGGCGGCTGTACATGAGTGACTTTGGCCGAGGCTGGATGTGCAGGAGGCTTTCCTTCCTCTCTTCTTGATCACTGGATAGTGTGGACCGCCAGAGTCGGTGCCTACATCCGGATGGTGAGAGCACTGAACTGGTGCTGGTTCTCCTTGGAAGCTGGTAAAGAGGGCAGTGGAGATGTTTTCAGCAGCTAGTGTGGAGCATGAGCCAGTGGAGATGATGGTGAAAATGCCTCTGACAGCCAGTGTGGAGCATGAGCTGGCAGAAATGATCGTGAAGATGCCTCCAGTAGCTAGTGCGGAGCATGACCTCCAGTCAGGGCCTCCGTCGGATGGCATGTCTCGAACGGCATGCCCTTTTCCAAAAGTGAGCATAGGATGCTTCCTCTAGCGCCAATCTATTGGTGTGGATTTTCTTCGAGCGCTGGGCAGTTGGAGTTAGTGGAGCGTTGGGTCGTCGGGACGAGACCTGCAAGAAAAATTTCCACCGGAGGTGGCTCCGACGAGGATCCTTCGATGCTCAAGTCAGTCATCCAACCAACAAGCGGGAAAGAAGAGCATTCGAGAGAGAGGGATTGCGTACCTTAGGGGTCCCCTGTTTATCTCTTTTAACAAGGTTGGCTAGAATCATGAGAGAATGTGAGGATGTCAGAGATCTTTTGCCTCTCATTGAATATCCTCAAAATCCGTGCATAGCCTTTAGACTTTCTTGGGTTTGATGAGTAGTCACCTCATGGCACATGAGTCTCATTTATTAATGGTATGAGTTTGTCAACTAGAGGCTGAGAGAATGAGGGACTCGCCCTACTTAAGATTACGCCCGTTTATTAATGGGATGATGTGACAGGCCATAGGAAGGTCTTTAGGAGTCATCAAAATAAGCCGCTATGAATGCTGGCCATGTGCCGGCAGGTGGTGAGCTTAATGTGAATGCTGGAGTTGGGACCGAAGGTCGAAGTTTTAGGTCCATTGGTCTAGGTTGGATGCCAAAGTAGCTTGGTCTCACATGGGGTGACACGGCCTGATGGGGCCATGCGAGGACCGATCTTCTCAAAGTAATTTGTAATAGTGAATGGCTCCCAGACCGATTAGAAGTAAGGATCGGCTAAAGATCCTCGAGGAAGACACCAGAGCTGGGGCTTCCCTTGGCTCGATGCCCAATGCCCGAGTGTCGCCTCCGGGCCGGTGGTGCTCTAGATGGATGAGTGGTGTCACCTCATAGTATGTGGGGGTCATCCTCATCAATGATGTGAGTTCATAGTTAGAGACTTTGAGAGTAGCATGGCTTCACCCTGTCCATGACCATTCCCATTTTTTAATGGGTGACATGATTGGGCTATAAATAGCCCTAGGGTGGTCAACGGCCAAGATTGGGAGTGCAGGAGTCGAAAGAAGCCCATTGGTTGAGGAAAGCTGTGGAGGTATTGAGGACCTGTTAGCCGAGGACCTGTTGGCCAAGGGTTTGTTGGCCGAGGAGGGCCTATTGGCTAAGGACTTGTGGGCCGAAGACCTATTGGCTGAGGAGGGCCTGTTGATCGAGGACCTGTTGGCCGAGGAAGGTTGCGAAGGCCGAGGACTTGTTTCCTCCATCTATTTCTCTTTTTCCTTTTTATCTTGTTGTGTGCTCATGGGAGGATGGGACGAGGTAGAGAGGTAATTAAAGCCTTTGTCAGAGCTAAGTGAACCAAGGCAATTCTCAAAGCATATGCACGGCTGGCAGCACAGTTTAGTGGTTCTTTGGATCCCACATCTTCGGCCAGTACTAAAATACCCCCAACACTTCCCATCATGAAAAGCTCAAATTCATTCGTTGTAGGTGGGCTATGATCTACTTGGATATGTTGATGGGATGCTACCATGTCCATCACTAACTATTACTTAGAACAATGCTCTTTTGTCCAATCCAGCACATACACATTGGGTAAGACAAGATCAACTCCTATGCAATGCAATCTTTGCATCTATATCAGAAACTACTCTTCCTTTGAGTTTTCAGCTTCTACCTTACAACAAGCCTGGGATAAGTTAGCTCGTCTTTATGCTAACAAGTCTAGATTATGAATCATGAACTTGAAGGATAAACTCTCCAAAATAACTTGTAGTTCTAGATCTATCTCAGAGTATTTACAAATTCTCAAATCTATTACGGATGAACTGGCCCTTATCAATGCACGTGTTGATGATGATGATCTAATAATTATGCACTCAATGGCCTTGGCTTTGAGTTTACGAAAATTTCTACAGCAATTTGTACTCGAGAATCAGCCATATCATTTGAAGAGCTTTTCATGACAAGCTTACAGAATATGAGGACTACCTTGCTCGGCAAGAGTCCAATGGGATTGATATGTCCATAGCCGCAGCACACTACATACATATCTCTAGTGATTTTAAGGGTTCCACCTGTGTCTCTGGCAATTTCAAAGGTGGCAATAATTGCAACTTCTCTCATGGCAGAAATAACTCCGATTTTCAATTCCAGACTTTCTCTCAACGAGGCTTTACAAGTCAAGGTGGCCCTTGCTTTAACCAAAACAATTATTTCATTTGCCAATTTTGTGATACACCGCACCATACTGCTAAAAATTGCTACCATCTCCATGGGAGGCCCTCGAACAAATCCTCCAAGCCTAGTGCCAATCATGTATCCTCTTCCACTCCTACCAACTTTAGATGGCTTGTTGATTCCACTGCATCGCATCATGTTACTGGCTATCTGCAGAATCTCTCCCTTCAATCAAAGTATGAATCTTTCCCTTCAATCAAAGTATGATGGTCCTAATGAACTCTTACTAGGTGATGGGTCAGATTTGCCTATATCCCACATTGGTTTCACTCAACTTCAAACTTCTACCACATTTTCATTAAATCAAATTCTTTGTGTTTCTTTAGTTAAGCAAAATATAATTTTCGTTGCTAAATTTTGCCAATCCAATAATGTTTCCATTGAGCTCTTTTCTTCTCATTTTTTGGTGAAAGATCTTCACACAGAGGCAATTCTCGCGCACGGCCCGAATAAAAATGGCGTCTATGAACTTCCACTCTCTACATGGGCTAATACAACATCCCCAAAGGCTTTGGCTAATGTTAAGGCATTTCTTCATGATTAGCATTGTCATCTTGGTCATCTCTCTCTCAAAGTGGTTAACACTGTTGTCAACAATTTCTCTTTACCTACAATTTCTTTGTCTAAGTGATGGGAATCAGTGTTTACGCATATATTCTAGAAGAAAGCGCCGTTAAGAAACCCTAACTCTAATTTTAATTGAGCATTTATTTAGGATTTTTATTTTATTTCTTATTTTATTAATTGGATCTTTTAATTTTGTTAGAACTCAATAAGAGGAGTTCTATTAGGTTACAAGCAAGCAGTTAGACTTTTGATAGGTTACTTTTTATATCTTTATTTAAAGGCTCCACCTATGTAGAGAAAGATGGTCTTGAATAATTATTCGAATTGAATCAAAAAATTTCAGTCTTTGTTCTCTTTTCAATTTTTTCTTTTCTTCTTAATTTTATTTTGTTCTTCATTTTTGTTCGTGGCTTACATCAATTTGGTATCAGAGCTTCACGGTCTCCGATCCCCATCTTCTCGATTCCACAATTCTTTCTTTCTGCATTGCAGAAATCCTCCACTTTTTCTACGCCACCATCCTCCCTTCCCCTCTTCGTCTCTCTCTCTCTCTTCCTTTCTTTCGTGTCCTACCTCCAATCGCCATTCCATGCCCATCACGACGACCTCACTCCACCCATCGTGGCCTACGCCATTCCCCTTCCCCCTTTCCCTTTTTATTTATTTTTCTTTCTTTCTCTGCCGAATCGTCCGCCGGACCCATCTTATAAGTCTTCTTCCCCAATACCACCCCCTCCCTCTTTCTTTTTTTTCTCCGTCAGACCACAGACCGCTTCTCCCCGTCATTGTCGGCATTTGCCTCCGATCTCCCTCCTCTGTTCGCTGTCGATGCTGACTCTGCCGCCGACCATCAATGCCGCCCCGATAACCGTATTTCTCTCTCGTTGTCGTCGACATCATCCCAGTCGCAACCCTAGGAGTCTCAATCAGGTGAGAAGCTTTGAACGACTCCTTTCACCGTCACCCCATCGCTAGTCGTTGCCGCTGTCGCCGTTTCGTTGCATCATCGACCAACTGAAGGCCATTGCTCCCCTTCCTTGCCCTTGCTGGTCGTAGGAGCCCCAGGTGGCATCGGAACAAAAAAAAAACAAAAGCCTTCTTTAGAAAACAACGCGGTCCATAGACTACGTGTGACCAGCGGTCTATAGACCGGGTCCACCGACAAAAAAAAAACCGGTTTATAAATCGGAAGGTCCACAAACCAAGTTCGTAGACTCGGTCTACAAAAAAAAAAAAAAAGAAAAGGGGTTTCCCTTGTCTTTAACCTGCAAGCATCACAAGGTGATATTTAATTTCATTTGATGAAAGGTACAATCATTTCATTAAATTTTGAATTTTTTTGAAAATTTTTGAATAATTTATATTGCTTAGGCCTATATTTTTTTTATCTTTTATCATATTTTTTCTACATATTTGTTGTTGCACGCACCAAATACATCCACATATTTTGCCATTATACGCACCAGAAACATAGACATTACGTTTGACTCTACAATTTTATTATGAGCATCATAGCTAAAATTTTAAATATATATAATATATAATTAGTATTAAATCTCTTTTGTTATCATGACTATTGGTAATCTAAAAGATGTACATACTACCATGGAAAAAGAACTTGAATTTGTCAAAAATATCCAAATAGGCTTCTAAGAAACTTTAAACCAAATCTGCCAGTTCTTAGACCAACTTTATACTGAGATTGATGAGCTTCGTGCTAGCTAGGTAAGTAATCATGTAGACATGGCCAATCTCATAGGTCAATAAGTAGAGCGCCAAATATTTCTAAGAGAATCAAGAATAGGCAAACAACCTCTAGAAGATGATCTTCCTACTAATCAACCTATTCATCGATCTCTCTCACGAAATTTTAAATCTACTGGAGGCCAGAGTCATGTCATGCACATTAGTCAGACATTCCTAATCTAAACAACAGCCCCTCCGATTATCCATCATTCCACGAATAATTGTGAAGATTCTCATTATTATAGAGAAGATGAGTATGATCGAGAGGGCTATGAAGGAGAAGTAGAGCCGTTGAATTCTACATCTAAGTATCCTAGGAAGCCTACTAAGTATGTATGAAATTCTAGATATTTTAGATCTCAAGGACAATAATATAGAGCATATCTGAATAGATATGAAGACTTAGAAGAACCACTAAAATAGGTTAAGGTTGAAATCGCCTTTTATGATGGTAGATTGAATCATGAGGCATTTCATAATTGTTATTAGATTTAGAGGCCTATTTTGAGTGATATCACATGTCGAATGCCTCTCGTATCCATTTTGCAAAAATGAAGCTGATAGATTCTGCCAAATGGTATTGGCAAATGATTGAAAGGGACTTAAAGCGAGTAGGACATCGTTCTATAGTACTTTGGGAGAAAATGAAATTTAAGCTGTGCAAAAAATATATTCCTATTTACTATAAAAGTCAGTTATTGGATCAATGGTGTACTCTTAAGTAAGAAAATAGTAGCGTCTCTAACTACATGACTCGCTTTGAGGACCTACAGTTGAGATGTGACATATTTGAAGAGTCATGAAAAATAATTTCTAAATTCATTAGCGGTTTACGAAATGATCTAAAAAGAGAAGTCTCCTTATATTTAGTAGGAGAATCCTATCATAAAGTCCTAGAAATTGAGAAATTTCATAGAATTTCATCTCAATGAAGAGTTCTTTTTTTTAATGAATACGGACGGTCTAGGTCTATCCCTATTAGTCATACAAGGAGTGTGTCACAAGTAGCCCCTTCCTATCCAGGACAGAATCCCATAGATATTAGGATGTGAGAACCTGTGTCGAAGATATCTCAATCAACTAGTTCTTCAAACATAGAGTGTCACTATTGCCATGGAAAAGGTCGCATAGCTACTAGATGTCTACGCCATACTCTAATCATAGAACCGGAATATGAGAAAATAATTCCAGTTGAAAATGCACTAGAAGACTTTAATCCTCTAAAACCAGCTAATTCAGAAGAAGAATATGACGAAGAATATAAAGAATCAGAAGGTTGTGTTAATGTCATGTGCTGTATAGTCACCACTCCTGTAGACTCTAAGGCTTGAAAACGTACTAGTATTTTTCACACATACGCCCAATGTGGGTATAAGGTCTAAGCTAAAATCTCAACTTCATCCTCATCCTTATAGAATTACTTGGGTAGATAAAACATCTCTTCCAATTAATGAATGCTATCTAGTGCCAATTAAAATGGAAGCTTATTCTGTTGAGATTATGTATGACGTGTTACCTATAGAGGTAGCTAGTATTTTATTAGGTTGGTCTTGGATTTATGATGTAAATGCTTATAATTTTGGTAGAGAAAATATCTATGTTTTTACGTATAAAAATAAGAAAATTAGATTAAATCCTACCAAACCTAGTGTGTCCCGACCTGTTAGAAAAGATGAGTTCTTAAGTTTTCAATCAGAAAAACTGTCACATTTTAACCCATAAGAAATTTGAAGAGAGTTCAAAGACTGGAATTATGTTAGCGATCATTCCTAAAGGAGAAATTCGATTGACCTCAAACATCCAAGATAATCCACCTCCTGAGATTGAACTACTATTAGAAGAATTTAAGGATGTAACCTCAGAAGAAATACTAGATGGCCTTCCTCCTTTGCGAGACATTCAACATGCCATTGATTTAATTCCAGGATCATAAATACCTAATCTTCCACACTATAGGTTGAATCCTAAGAAACGTGAGGAAATAAGAAGGCAAGTAGATGGTTTGTTACAAAAAAGTTGCATTCGTCCTAGTCTCAGTCCATGTGCTGTTCCAGTCCTTATTGATTTTTCATTCCTAGATTTGAAGACATGCTTGATCAGTTAGCTGGCTCTGTAATCTATTCTAAATTTGATTTGCGTAGTGGGTATCACCAAATTAGAATCCAACCTGGAGATGAATGAAAAACTATTTTTAAAACTTAGAATGGACTTTATGAATGGTTAGTTATGCCATTTGGGTTATCCAATGCTTCTAGTACATTCATGAGATTTATGACTGAATTGTTGAGATCCTTCATCGGTAGATTCTTAGTCGTCTATTTTAATGTTATCCTTGTCTACAATAAGTCTAGAGAAGAATACCTAGGTCATCTTAGGAAAGTCTTTATTACTCTTAGATCCTCCAAATTATATATTAATCTTAAAAAATGTTCATTCCTTCAGAATCAAGTATTATTTTTAGGGTATGTTGTATCTTCCCCGGATATCATGGTTGACCCTGAGAAGGTGAAAGCAATTAAAAAATGGCCTGAACCAAAATCCATTTCTGAGGTTCGTAGTTTTCATGGTCTAGCTTCTTTCTATAGATGATTTATTAAAGAGTTTAGTACCATCATGGCCCCCATTACAAATTGTATGAAGAAAGAAGAATTTCATTGGTTAGTTATTACCGCCAGAGCTTTTAATGATATAAAGCTTAGGATGACCGAAGCACTTGTATTGATTCATCCTAACTTTTCAAAAGTTTTTGAAGTAGCCTGTTATGCATCAGGCATTGAAATTTGAGTTCTTAGTTAGGAGGGTCATCCTATAGCTTATTTTAGTGAAAACTTAACGATGCTTAGCAAACATATTCTATATATGATAAAAAAAATTTATGCTGTACTTCAAGCTCTTAAGTATTGACAATATTACCTTTTATCCAAAGAATTTGTTTTATATTCTGATCACTTATCTCTTAGGTATATTCAGTCCCAAAAGAAATTTAGTGCCAGACATGTCAAATGGATAGAGTTTTTTCAGGATTATATCTTTGTCCTCAAACATTAAGCTGGTGTTGAGAATAGAGCCGCTAATACATTAGGTAGAGTAATTACTGTCCTCCAATCCATAAATACCAAGGTAATTAGTTTTGAGCGAGTAAAAGATGATTATCAACATTGTCCTGATTTTTCTAATATCTATCAAGAGGTTAGTTAAGGAAACCGTTAAGAATATATTGACTTTATAATTAGAGATGGTTAGTTATTTAAAGGTTGTCATCTTTGTATACCTCGGACATCTTTACGGGATTTTCTTATTTAAAAACTTCATGCAGGAGGCTTAGCAAGACATTTTGGCCGTAATAAGACTATAGCTATGGTTGAAGATAGGTTCCACCGGCCATCTCTTAAAAAGGACATAGCTAGAATCCTCTCTCAATGTCATACGTGTCAGTTAGCTAAAGCGAAAAAATAAAATACTAAATTATTTACTTCTTTACTGATTTCTCATTCCTCATGGAAAGATCTTAGTATGGATTTTATTCTTGGATTACCTAGAATAGCTAGGGGACACGATTCAATCTTAGTGGTTATTGATAGATTTTCTAAAATGACATACTTTATTCCTTGTCAAAAGACTTCTGATGCTTCTTCTGTTGCTAAGTTATTCTTTAGGAAAGTTGTTAGACTTTACGGATTATCCACTTCTATAGTATCTGACTGTGATATCAAATTTGTAAGTTATTTTTGAAAAATTCTTTGAAAATTATTTGGGACCACTTTAAAGTTTTCTTCAGCTTCTCATCCCCAAATAGATGGTCAAAGAGAAGTAAATCGAAATCTTGGTAATTTACTTAGGTGTCTAGTTGGAGGTAAACTTGGAACATGAGATTTGTTATTGCCTACCGTGGAATTTGCTTACAATAACTCAGTAAATAGATCTACCGGCGAAAGTCCTTTAGAAATTATTTATGGTTTTAATTTTTGTTAACCCATTGATCTTGTTTTCTTATTCATGAACAACCGCACTTCTGAGTCTGCCACTTCTTTGCTAAACACATTTATGATATTCACACTGATATTAGATAAAAGATTGCTACGAGTACTAAAAAATATAAACTTGCTGCTAATACTTACCATAAAAAAGTAGAGTTTAACGAGGGTGACTATATGATGGTTCGTATTCGTCCTGAACGTTATCCACGAAATTCATTCAAAAAGTTGCATGCTCAAGCCACTGGTCCATTTCGTATTCTTCGTAAACTTGAGCTGCATATTATATAGAATTACCTTCTGATTTAAAATTTAGTTTAATTTTCAATGTTGAGGACTTGCTACCTTATTAAGGCACATTTGAGCCTCCTACTATGCATGCAAGTAATAGCAGGGATCCCACTCCATCTCCTCCAGTGCTAGTTCCAGTTTTTCCATCACTTCCACTATCTTCATCAAATCGAATTGAACGTATTATCATGGATGAGATTGTTTCTTTTGTTAATGGAGGATTTTGTCGATTTTTGATCAAATGGCACAGCCGTCCAAACTCAGATGCTATTTGAATTCTTGAAGATGAACTACAACGTATTGGTGTAGACATTTTAGAAAATTACATCAATTTCTTGTCAAAGTCGAGTTCTTTCCAACCAAGAGGGAATGATGAAAATCAGGATCTACGTATATATTCCAGAAGAAAGCGTCGTTGAGAAACCCTAAACCTAATTTTAACCGAGAGTTTATTTAGGATTTTTATTTTATTTCTTATTTTATTAATTGGATCTTTTAATTTTGTTAGGACCAGTAAGAGGAGTTTTATTAGGTTACAAGCAAGCAATTAAACTTTTGATAGGTTACTTTTTGTATTTCTATTTAAAGGCTCCACCTGTATAGAGAAAGATGGTCTTGAACAATTATTCGAATTGAATCCAAAAATTTCAGACTTTGTTCCCTTTTCAATTTTTTTTTTCTTCTTAATTTTATTTTGTTCTTCATTTTTTTTCTTGGCTTACATCACTAAGTCATCGTTGTCAAAGGGTTCCATCAATGCCCTGGGTTGATTTCCACGAAACTTTCAGTCGTGTTGTCAAGCCTGTAACTATCAGGCTGGTGCTTTCTATTACTCTCTCATCAGTGGCCACTTCGTCAACTAGATGTTAACAACGCATTTTTACAAGGAACACTCTTTGATAAAGGATATATGCAACAATCGCCTACCTTCATTCACCAAGATTTTTCTGCTCATGTTTGTCGTCTTCGAAAGGCTATCTATGGCCTCAAACAAGCTCCTCGTGAATGGTACAAAGCCCTTTGTACTTAAAAGCGGTTTTCATCAATCCAGGGCTGATTCCTCTCTTTTCATCTTTAGCCAACATGATGTTCTTGCATAGTTACTGGTTTATGTTGATAACTTGATACTTACCGACCATGACTCATTTTTTGTCCAAGTTTATTGACTCTCTTTCTAGGAGATTTTCTATCAAGGATTTGGGTCAACTTGATTATTTTCTTGGTGTTGAAGTCACACCAACTACTGAATGTCTCTTTCTTTCTCAACACAAATATGTCATGGACTTATTGGAGCGATCTAATATACTTGGTGCGAAAGCAGTCTCCACTCCCTTGGCTACCCCAATGTCTCTTTCCTTGTTCGATGGCTCCTCATTTGTTGATGCAACTGAGTGCAGACAACTATTTGGCTCTCTTCAATATTTATCTTTTACACGGCCTGATGTTGCTTTCAATGTCAACAAGTTGTCATAGTTTATGCACTGGCCAACCTCAGTTCACACAGCAGTTCTCAAACGTCTACTTAGGTACTTGAAAGGGATCTTATTTCATGGTGTGCATCTTAAACACAACTCATCTCTCAACCTTCAAGCTTATGCTGACTCAGATTGGGCTGAAAATCCTGATGATTTTCAATCTCTAGTTATTTAGTTTATCTTGGTGTCTACCCAATCTCATGGACTTCTATGAAGCAGAAATTTGTTGCCCGCTCCTCAACTGAGGCTGAATATCGAGCTATTGCCAATGCTGCTGCTGAAGTTGCATGGATTGGGTCCTTGTTGTTGGAACTTGGTTTTTCTTTTTCTCGTCCACCAATCATCTGTTGTGATAATCTTGGGGCAACATACACCTGTGCCAATCCTGCTTCTCACTCCAAAACGAAGCATGTTGCTCTTGACTATTATTTTATTCAACAAAAGGTGAACGATGGCTCTCTTTGTGTTGCTCACATATCCACACTTAATCAGCTAGCTGATGCTCTCACAAAACCTCTCTCCGATGTTCGTTTTGAGCTTCTACAGTCCAAGTTTGGTGTCTTTGGTGGATCCACCATCTTGCGGGGGTGTGTTAGTGGAAAGCAATCTTCTCCACAAGATCAAGCTAATAAGGCAGTAATCGATCCCAAGAAATAATTCCAGACTAAGTCAAATCCATTCAAATATGTAAAACTATCATTCCCTGATTCTAGCACTATTTGCTATAACTTATCTTGTATTGTAGCGCTATTATCACTCCTTGATTCTCGTAATTTTTGTTATGAACTTACCTCGTATTGTAGTACTATTATCACTTCTTGATAATAGCACTACCTGCTATGAACTTACCTTATATAGCAAAGCCTTGTACCATAAATTCTGCACAAACCTAATAGATCTGTGTGAGTGATATTCTTCTATTCAAATACTTGTCTTCTTTATACATAAGATTAGGTGGGACATCAAAGACACCACATCATTGATGTATATTCTTGTTCTTGGAACGTGCCTTGGACCAAATGACTCGCTGCACAGGTCTCTCTCCTTTGAATTGTTCACCTTATACTCTCTTTGGATTAGATATGAACAAGTGCATGAGCCAACATTCTAAATCTCTTTTTTAAACCAAACAAATATCCGGGTCTGGATCCTCTGCTGCCATGTTACCATTTTCGGGAAATGAATGGCCGTGTTGAGGTGCCAAACATGGCAGTTTGCTGAGATCGGCAACAACATCCACATCCTCAGATGGGTGGCAGTTTGCTTGGATAGGAAACAACATCCACATCCTGAGATGGGTGACGTGTCTGCCATCCAGATATGTGCAGCCTTTTATAGTGAAAAACAAGCACCAAGGATCTCAACTCATAACACCCTGCCACCCATTTTTTTTTTAAAAAAATGTAATCAGTCAGAAAATCTCATCCGTCCATTCTTCTACTTCATGTCCATTGCATATGCCTAATGCTAGTACAATAGTTAATTCCTTTATGACTTTAGACTTGTATAAAATTATGCTCATTAAGACTTTGGTGCAGGTCAGGAGATGCAACAGCCAATCTTCTTTGATCACTAGCAATAATAGAGTCAATAGGCCATAACAAACAAGCCTTATCCCATAAACATGGAATTGTTCTTGATTTGTCTTACTAGTGCTGGACATGTGCTAGGATGAGTTTGATTCAAAAGGAAGGAGTGCTTCATGGACTAGTTCGGTCCCATGAATCGTGACAATCGTAGTAGATTTATTAAATATACTACATATTTGGTCAACTCACTTCATCATTCTCAATCATTTACTAAGGGATTATTCACTAAAAGAAGACTGTTTTTCTAAAAAAGGGAGATGTGAGCCGAGCAATGGCCTGGTGGTGAAAGAAGCTCTTGGTTTGAGTTTGGGCAGTGCTTTTTGAAGTATTTAGAGTTTTTGACTTTGGTAGTTTAATTTGGATAAATTTTCTTTACCCTCTTCTCTCTCTGTGTATATATTTGTATGTCTTTTTGCTTGCTATCTATCATTCGAATATTCAACTATATTCTGTATTTATAAGGTTTCTGTCTCAGTATCAGACCCTACACCCATACCCATCCAGGTATACCTCATATTAAGTGTTGGTATGATGCATACCTTGGTAAGAGTACTTACTATGGCAAGGTATGGCATATCGCGCTGTATCGAACAATACGGGGTTACTATATTATACTGATTCGGTATACTGTACATGATATAAAGGGTGTACCGATACTAGGTATGCCAAACTAACCCTCGTACTGAGCATACCAATAGTGACAGGGTGGCACCAATATGGGGCCTGGCATCGAGTAGCAAGTTATAAGAGAGCTTAGGTGCAAATCCATCCAAATTAGTAACAGATTAAAAATCAAAAATGAAAGCTCTTCTTCCTCCTGTAGTCATATTTATAATTCCAAATCTGTATCAATAATTTATATACAATCTTAATTAGAAGAATAATTCCTTAAATAACTAGTATCTTTACCTATATGATGGACAATATTTAGTAGTATATTTTACTATATTTTTTATAATATATACGTATATATAAGTATTGGGCAGAGCTGGGTTGGACTATTGGCTCATAAATCACTGGCCCAAACTCTGATTCTGAATCATGCCAAAAATTTGTTACCCAGGTTGAGCATGATCCGAAGAAATATTGACCTAACCTTCTTATAATATGGGTTGGGTCAGCAACCCATGGGCTAGGCTGGCCTAATGTATATCCTTACTCAATTCCTCACCAATACAAGTGGCAGGCCCTGTACTGGGTGGTACTTTCCAGGACAGCAAAAAATGTGTGTTTGTATTATATATTAGAGAGAAAAGGAGACATTCTTTATTACCATTGGCTATGACAAATACTTTTCTCTGATTTAACAGGTAAATTTTTGCAACCTCGATTTATGTTATCCTAGATCTGCTCCTACCTTTCCTAATCCTTCACACTAGCATGGGAGATTTCTTGGTGAGGCCTTCTTAGACTTCTTTTGCATCCGGCATTACAGTATTAGTCATATCACCATCTTGCCCTTCATCTTGCAGCAACTGCCCATTATTTTGCTAACATACTTGTTCCTTGCACTATTGCTCCTTGTCATCATGCTACATACTTACCTATAATTCTCAGTTTGCTGCTCTTCTTGTGCATGCAAAATAATGATTTAACTCAGGAGTTTCAGCCAACCAAAGAAGGTTTCATCAAGTTGGTGAGGGATTGTGTAAAGTAACAGTCATAACTGCATTTACTCAAAAAAAAAAAAGTGTTATTGTTCAATTTTGAAGATATATTTCTGGAGTGAATTATGGTCGCCCATGTGAGAAATCATTTCATCCTTCACAAATAGAATATGGTTTTACACCCTTTTTTTCTTTTGTTAAATCATTTTCTTCATGATGATTGCTGGCACCAAGCTGTGATACGGTCCAGTTATACAAGTTATTCCATAGATTGTATTGTCCAGTTAATGGAAGGCAGTGAAATTATGGTAGTAACACCACCCCACCCTCCCCCCTCAAACCCATGGTTAAGGATTGCTTTTCAATAGTTTATGGGAAACAGGATATTAACATGGGAGATTCCTTGAAAGCAAATAAGGCATGGGGTCTAAATAATACAAAATGTTACCATAATTATATTTAGTATGTTATCTTTTAACTAATAGTTTTTTAACTAAAAGCAAAAAATGTGTAAAATATTTGTACTCTAATTTTGATGATTTGAGTATGCTGTATGATTTTATTATTAATTTATTAGCATTCCCTGAAGTACGTATAATTGAACACTTACTAGTATATCCTTCAAGTTTTCAACAGTTTGACATGTTCACATGCCCTTTAGTTGTGCACAAATGTCTATTTGATCAAACTCTGATAGAATCTAGAATTCAGGTAAATACTGGTTTTGGGAGTTGAGACCACTTGTTCTACTCATTTACTGCTTGTGCATGGATGGTGATCTTCAACTACTTGGAAAAGCTTGTGAATGAATGAGAGAACTCAAGGATTCTTGGCACCACTTATAGTCTTTCACTACATTGGTCCTACGATGTGAATCATCATCTCACGACATTTACATAGCATGGTGGAAAAAGAGGAATCTAGTCTCTACAGGAAACCTAGAAGGAAACAGGAAATAATACCTTTGAGTTCTTTCAAAGGAACTCCAAATGACTAATATTGCAGTTGTTTACCCAAAACTTGACATGGTAGATGTGAACACAGTTCGTGCATGAACACAGGCAAACAGCAGCCTTAGCCGATGTTGTCAATAGGTAAATGGTTAAGCATTGAAATCTATTGGTGATTAATTTGTTTTATTGGAGCTCAAGTTTTTAAGAAGGCAAGGTAGTGATGGCCTTCATCTGGTCATGAAAGATTTGTACTCGAGTAGTTGCTCAATAGTTGAAGTAATTCAATCCTCTCCATGGCACACCATGAATTGAGCAATGGAAAAGCTTGAGGACAGCAAAACAGGTCATGTTTGTTAGGAACTAAATATGTCATAATGGTTATTAGTTGCCAGTCAGTGTCACCTTGCTGAAACATAAAAAAGGGTTGCATGTCTAGTTCTGTCAGCTTTTTTGGTGCCGAAGCAGAAAAGAGAACCTCTACGGTGCACTGGTAGAATCAGTTTCTTGTAAAACTTCTCTTGCAGCAAAGCCTCAATCATAAGTGCTTGAATAATTATTCTATTAATTCTAAAAATTTTAACAATATATGAATGTCTCGTTTTGAGTTAATATTCTCCAAGTGAATTACCATTTGATGGAAACCTTAGCATCTAGAATTCTAGAGTTGCTTTTGGAGCCCATGGCATAGATTTATTTGCTAATTCAAAGAGGTGGAGGCATGCAAGGATGACTCTCACATTAAATTGTGTCTACAAATTCAGTCACTTCTGCATTTGTTATTGGATTTCTGATGATGACTTGATGCCATATAAATCATCTATAAAGTTGCACAAAAGAGGAGATCGGATCACTATCTCTTACCATTTCCTGTGTCATATGTCTTGTTACTAAGGTAATTATTTCTGTTTGGAAGGACAATATATTCTCTTTCCTTGTGTAACACAGGTGACTTCATCTAAAAATACTTGGGCTCTCTTATCTCATAAGGCCCATACCCATTCATATACATGTACTTCCAGATACCGTTAGTTATTAAAAGTTCCAAAGGCTGAAGTTATTTATGTTCTTGTTCAGGATGGTAGGCAGACTCTTCAAGCGGAAGACACTACAAGTGAAGTTTCAAGAGTTAAGGATGCTTTAAAGTATTTCGATGCCAATTTTTTCAATGATTCAAAGGTAATGATGTATTATTTTTGCATAATACTACTTGGCCTTCTTTGTTATTTCTTTTGTGAACATCTAAAAATTATTTTTGCTCCTTTTTAGGTGAAAGAAATGATGAAGGGTGCAAAAGAGTTTAACATACCTGCATTTGCGGTGAACCGTAGGCTGGTTGCTTCTGAAGATGGAGGATTGCATAATCCATCAGTTTTGGTGTTCAGTTCATCTTGGGGCAGCAATGAATCACCTCATAACAATAGAAAATTCAACTATTCTCCTTTCTCTGGGACAAAGAGACCAAGTAGTGAAGAAGATATTGCATTCATGTCTGTAAGTTGATGTTTGATGCGTGGTTTCATTGTCCATTGCTGGATATAAAGGCTTTTTGATGCCTGTTTTGCCCCCCTCTATAATTTTACTTGTCCTTTTAGCATGTTTAACCGAGTGGCTGCCAGGTACTTGAACTAGGAGAACTTATTAGGACCAAGCAAATCACTTCATGCGAGCTTACAGATATATTCCTTCGAAGATTAAAGAGGTGGACCCAAGTTCTTTTTCTCCTCCTTTTTTTTCTTGTCTGAACTTGCGAACTTGCAGCTTGTTGTCAAATCTAATATGAACTCCTCTATATATTAGAAATCTTCCAACTGATATGATAATTTGGAAATTCACTAGGTATAATCATGTTCTTGAAGCTGTGATTTCGTTTACTGAAGATTTAGCACACAGTCAAGCAAGAAAGGCAGATGAGTTGCTGGCCCGAGGAACATATTTGGGTACTGTATAATCTTAACTGATATTCAAAGTCAATGTTCATCTCTCCTAGCTTCTCTCTTGCAAAAAAAAAAAAAAGGAAAAAGAAAGAAGAAAGAGCCATGTTTGCCAATCTTTGGTGATGCAAGTTTGACAGAGTCTTGGTGGTTTTCCTTTGATGCCAGTAATAGATATTCTGGTTTTGGCTTGTCAATGAGAAACTACTTAGGCTTGGAATCACTCTCCACCCATTGAAACGAAAACAAGAATGTCCAAAAAATCACATTGCTCAAAAGCAATTTTTATTGATATTTGGCCTACTGAGATATTCAGTTCTTTTGACTTGTAAAGTTAGAATGTCATATTTAAAATCTGCAAATTTCTGAAAAGGAAACACTACATTGATTTTGTCCTGTCACCTTCTTGGAGAAAAGATGGATGAGTTTCTTTTCCTTTTCTTCTTTGTGGGGGAGAACCCCCAGACTCCCATCCTACTTGATGGCAAGGATGTGGTTTTGACTTTGCTTATATTAAGATTTGAGGTTGAGAAAATGTTTCATGACACCAAAATTTTTGAGTTGCAGGTCCTCTTCATGGAATTCCTTATGGACTGAAAGACATTATAGCAGTACCCCACTATAAGACCACTTGGGGTTCAAAAACGTTCAAGGATCAAATTCTTGACATTGAAGCTTGGGTCTACAAAAGGTTACTCTCAAACTTATGAATGCATAATTTAATGTTTTATGGCTATATTAAGTCATTAACTGATCATGGTGTAACGTATTAACTATGTTACAGGCTAAAGTCTGCTGGAGCTGTTCTTGTAGCAAAGCTTGTTTCAGGATCACTAGCCTATGATGATATCTGGTTCGGGGGAAGGACCCGAAACCCTTGGAATATTGCTGAATTCTCCACTGGTTCATCAGCAGGTCCAGCAGCCAGCACAGCTGCAGGTAATTTTGTATGATTAAGAGGCAGTTGTTGTGAACTGACCTCTATGTAGCTAATTATGGAGTAGATTTAATAGATAAATTAACACGTTAATTGATGTTTACTATTTTTGGGGATGTAGGTATGGTTCCATTTGCGATTGGCTCGGAGACAGCTGGGTCAATTACTTACCCTGCTGCTCGTTGTGGAGTAACTGGCTTGCGCCCAACTTTTGGGACTGTTGGTCGAAGTGGTGTCATGAGCATATCTGAGAGCTTGGTAGCTGAGTTTTGTTCTCAATTAGTACTTTTTGTAATTTTTTATTGGTTAATGTTAAAAAAAATTGATGACCTAAATAGAAATCGCATACGACAGGATAAGCTTGGTCCTTTCTGCAGAAGTGCCACAGACTGTGCTCTTATAATAGATGCCATTAGAGGAAAGGATCCAGATGACCCTTCGTCTCGTAATGTTGCTCTTGAGGACCCATTTCAAGTTGACATCCAAAAACTAACTGTTGGTTATCTTGAGGATGCTGAAATGGAGGTGAGTCTTTTGCTTAATTTCATTGAAATTAATGTAATCTTTCTCTCAGCATCCGAAATGGCACCATACTGTTGCTCTTTCTTTCTGCCAGGTTGTTCATGTTCTTTCATCGAAGGGTGTTAATTGTGTTCCTTTCAAGCTAAATTACACAGTTGAATCAGTCCAGGCAATTCTCAATTTTACAATGGATGTTGATATGCTGTCCCACTTTGACAAGTGGCAGCGCTCAGGACATGATGATGAATATGAAGCGCAAGATCAGTGGCCAGTAGAGCTGCGACGTGCCCGTTTGATACCTGCAGCAGACTATCTACAGGTGTAACTCACATCATTTTCTCTAATTCTTGTAGAATATAAAATGTATTTCCTAAAGCTGATGAGTTGGTATCATCCAATTTATAGAGACAACCATCATGCATGGTGGGCTGTACAAAGTTATATGCAGCTTATAAATGGTTTGAAGGATTCCCGTAGAAGATAAGCTGTAAATAATCTACTTGGGGACCTTAATTGATGTGATAGAGCTAACTGGCAAAACTATAAATGTAACAAAAAGTCCAGTTTAAGTGACTCATATACTTCTAGTTTGTTTTATTTTGATAGTGCGATGGTGGTACACCATGTACATTATTAATCTTTCCTATTTTGTTGACATATAAAATGATTATTTACAGGCACAAAGGGTACGAGGGAAGCTGATAAAGGAAGTTCATGAGAGTTTTACTGTAGATGCATTCATTGGCAATGCAACTGATTGGGAGAGGGTTTGCTTGGGAAATCTTGTCGGTATGCCTGTAATTGTTGTTCCAACAGGTTTCAAAAGCATTGAAGATCCACCTAAAGGTGGTACCAGAAGAAGAACCACAATAACAACAGGCATATATGCACCTCCTGACCATGATCACATCGTAAGTCATATGTCGTGGAAATTGTTTTTTGGTGGTCCTTTGAATACCATAAAGGTTTGATACTGTTTGAACAGAATTTTGCAAATAATGGTTCTTTGCATTTTCAAAAGTTGATATTGTTCTTCTTCAAAAAAAAGTTGATATTGTCAACTAGAAACTGACACCTGACTGCAAGAACATGAAAACATGGATTTCTTGCAAAGTTACCTTAGTTGATGCTCTTACTAGATAGCTTATTTCTTGAACAAGGGGTGAACAAAATGCCCTCCACCATTCTATAAAAATTGACCTGTTATAAATGTTTCTGCTTACAACTAATTGGTAGCCCTTGCTCTCTGTTTTATTGCCAATAGACTTGAGACTGGAGCTTGCTCTTTATGATTTGAAAACACGAGGACTCTATGGATGCAATAAAAGAAAACATCATATTTTATCATTTTGTCATGTTTTTTGAATAAAGAAAATTTGATGTTATTGGTTGTGCTTCAAATTATATTCAAGTCCCAAGAACAACAAATTGGAATTCATAGCTGAAATACATCTTCTAAAGTTCAACTAAACATCTAAAATTGTGAAAAGTAGAGAATGATTATTTGGAAATATAAGCCACCAACTACAACCAGGGATCCTCTGCAGTGCATGTTTTGCACTGTAGAGGGCCGGCCATGCATGGTTAGATGGGCGACATGTCAGCCTTCCCAAGAATGGACGGCTGTCATCCATTTCTCAATCTCGTGTTTGGCATGGCAACATGATGGGCCTTAGGCATCCATTTCCAAGATGGGTGATGCGTCGCCCATCCAACCATGTGCAGTCCTCTGCAGTGTAAAACACGCACCACAGAGGATCTCATCTCATCGATACAGCCATAAAATTGGTAATTTGAATGAGTCATGAAATTGGAGATTTGATGCATGATCGTCAAATATAGCAAAAGTAGCATTATCATGTGGGGGGGCATGTTTGCTGATATATGTTACGTGTTTCTGCATGTTTTCCAGGCTCTGGCATTGGCAATGGCATACCAATCAGCCACCAACCACCATAAACAACAGCCACCTATTGATGACCTTGGGCCAAATGATGTGGTTCCGATTCCTGGTACAACTTTCTGACTTTCATTACTTGGTCTATTGAGCTACTCTTTTCAGTTGTTCCACGCATTCCTGGTCAAATTGTGAATCATTCACCTTATGAAGCATGTGTTCTGTGGTCAGACTCTTTGTTTTCAAGTCGAAACTATTGTTCTGGACATTGGGTTTGGTGACTGAGAAACTTGGCATTTTATAATATATAAGAAAAGAGAAGTCGCTAAGCTTTGGCAATGGGGTAAATTGTTCATTTTGGGACTGGGGCAAAACCCTAGTACAGTTCTATTAGCATACGATAGAAAATTATTGGGATTTCTTCATCCCAGAATTTTTTCCTGCAGGCATGAATCTTTTGGTGCAATATTTTGCGATGCCGTTTTCCTCTTGCTACCAAACTGTCTAGACGACAATGGACTGATGTCATCTTCCAAGATTTTATTGGTAGGGACATTATTTCCTTGCGATCCCTTGGACAATTCATGTTTATGCTTCCAGCTCGATCTTTGGTTGGCTAGGTCTTTGTCAAAATTCTGAATTGCAAGTAGGATTATACATTAATGCGAGTACACTATTTCTTCAAGCAATTCTCTACTATTGGTATGTTACATTACAGAGAATATTTACGTACTAGTAGATCTGATTGTGGGTCATTGATTTGCTTTGTTGTTAGGATCATTGCATGCTTAATAAGACTTCTATTTGATTACGATATGCTTTTTTTTTTTAAATTTTGGCATCATTTAAAACATTTGATTCTAAATTGCTGGTTTAGTTTGTACTTGTTGTCATGAACTAGCTATTAGCTGTAGAAGAAAAGCTCTTTCTTGTGCCCTTGGTCCGAATAAAGCGACACCATCGATGGTGAACAGCATAGCAACCCTTCTATATTTCCTCTCTCTTTTCATTTTTTTTTTTGTCTTTTTTTTTTTCCTGCAGGTAGCATGCTACATCGGTGTGAAAACAGAAGATTAATGCAGCCGGCAGCGTATGCCAAAAATGAGCACCTGATTTTCCTGCAATACATGGGGACAAATTTGTTTATTGACGGCTTTAGTGCCAATTTTGGCCCAACAAGATGCCAATCAACCGAACTGATATTTTTTTTTAAAAAAAAATAAATTATATTTCTAATGCTTAAATTATATTAATTTTTTTTAAATAGTTTCTAAACCATAAAAATCTAAGCTTTAGTCATCAAACTTTTTAAACTGATTTAATATTGCTCTTCATCTATTTTCGACGACTTTCTCTCATTGGTTTACTTCTCTCATCCTGAATCGATGCTTACGTGGCTTTTATTTTGAACAGTTGGCACAGGCATGATTATATTTTTCTCATCTTTGTTCTTTGAAATGCTCTTTCTAATCTTATCTCGCCAATTCTCTCCATTCTCCTCTTGGTCTATAGATTTTCTTCGATCATTCTTTCGAAATCCTTTTTTCTCAATCTCCTTATTTCTTCTCTATGATAGTCATCTTTTTGCTGCATTCACCTATAGATAGAAGCTTCATAGTTGGATCTAAAGCCTCCCACCGATCTAGAGTTTCAAATAGTGAGCAAGATAGATTTTGCCTTTATGGCCTATGCGTCCAAATAAGAACCTCATGGATAAGAAGAAATCTAAGTCGAAAGTTCTTGAGTTGCTTCCCATTGATCTAGCGCTTCAAACAGTGAGCAAGATAGATTTTGCTTTTATGGCCTACGCTTCTATTGGGGATAAACTCTGCTCTCGTCGAAGTTCAGTCTGATACTTAGTCTAATGCAACTAGTAATCAATGAAGAGCTTCGATCGAGAATTCTTCTCTAGCGGTCGGATCCCAGTCGAACTCTTCCAGCGGTCAAATCTTAGTCGAACTCCTCAGCGGTCGAGCCCTAGCTGAACTCCTTCAGCAGCCGAACTCCTTCCGAATTTCTCCTTCAGTCAAATTCTTTCGGGAGCCGAACTTTTTTCAGACTTCTCCCTCAATCGGGTTCCTCCAGGAGCCGAACTTTCTCTGGATTTCTACTTCAGTCGGATTCCTTCAAGAGCCGAACTACCTCCGGACTTCTCCTTCAGATGAATTCCTCTAGGAGTCGAACTCCTTCCGGACCTCTACTTTAGTTGAATTCCTCTAGGAGCCGAACTTCTTCCAGGATTTCTCCTTCACTCGGATTTCTCCAGGAGTCGAACTCCTTCTAGGACTTTTCCTTCAGTCGGATTCCTTCAGGAGTCAAACTTGCTCCGAACTTCTCCTTCAGTCGGATTCCTTCAGGAGCCGAACTTCCTCTAGACTTCTCCTTCAATCGGATTCCTCTAAGAGCCAAACTTTTTTCAGGACTTCTCCTTCAGTCGGATTCCTCCAAGAGCCGAACTCTCTCCGGGCTTCTCCTTCTGATGGATTCCTCCAGGAGCTGAACTCCTTTCGGACCTTTTTTTTCAGTCGGATTTCTCTAGGAGCCGAACTTTTTTCAGACTTCTTCAATCGGATTTCTCTAGAAGTTCAACTCCTTTCGAACTTCTCCTTCAGTCGGATTTCTTCAGGAGCCCAACTCCTTCCGAACTTCTTCTTCAATCGGATTTCTCTAGGAGCCAAACTTCCTCTGAACTTCTTCTTTAATCAGATTCCTCGAGGAGCCCAACTCCTTCCGGACTTCTCTTTTAGAGCTTCTTCTAGACTTTTTCTTCAATCGGATTTCTCTAGGAGTCGAACTTTCTTTGGATTTCTCCTTCAGTCGAATTCCTTCAAGAGCCCAACTTCTTTCGAATTTTTCCTTCAATCGGATTCCTCCAGGAGTCAAACTCCTTCCGGACTTCTTCTTTAGTCGAATTCCTTCAAGAGCCGAACTCTTTTTGAACTTCTTCAGTCGGATTTCTCTAAGAGTCGAACTCCTTCCGGATTTTTTCTTCAATCGAACTTCTTCACAAGTCGAACTCCTTCAGCCGAACTTCTCCATCAGTCGGACTTCTTCTGGACTTCTCCATCAGTCGAACTTCATTCGAATTCTTCCAGCAGATTACTTTCAGATTTCAAGTAGTATTTCTTTCGAATGATCCCCTCTAGCCATATTTTTTTTAGGAGTCCAAACTTTTTTGGAATTAACATATGTCAAAGCTTTTTCACCCCTTCACGTGGCTTCGAATGGCTCAGTATCGGATAGCTACGACTGTCACTATCAGTCTACTGCAGGAGGTGGTCCCGAGCGGTCAGCTATCAGACAACTATGGTTGTCACTATCAGTCTGTTGTAGGCGGTGCCCCTCTCATGCGGTCTCGAGCGATCAGCTACCAGATAGCTATGGCTGTCACTATCAGCTCCGGGCTTCATCTACAAAAGAGATATTTCAGATACATTTTCTTTAAGTTCTCTTCTCCTTTTCGAAACTCTGCTGAAATTTTTTTTGAGCACTCCATTTCTGTTGGCCAGAAGAGCTGATTTGATCATTGGAGGATCCTGTAGGAGCCACCACCAACGACTTCGGATGAAATTTTGTTTTGCAGATCACTGATGGTGACCTCTTCTTCCTCAACTCCAGCTCGATCCGACGTCGAACAGATTCTGCACCAACAGGATTGATGCTAGGAGGGCCCTCTGTTTTTAAGGTATCCTTGTTCGTAAAGAAGTGTTCAGTCGACTCTGTGGATCTTTTTCTTCAAGATTTATCTCCATCCTCTTCCTCAATCTCGAGAAATACCTCTAAAAAGGATGACTATCCGGAGATCTACCGCTTCTACCGTCAGATCTGAGCCAGATCTGTCTGTCCTCACTCCATCATCGGCACTTCAACCTTCTCCTCCATGGACGATCGTGGTAGATCCGGAGTAGTTTAACCTACTAATGCAGCAGGTTCAGGGCCTCACCGAAATGGTGCAGGCCATGTGGCAGCCCCCAATGGCGGTTTCGTCAGGAAATCCACCGTCGAAATGTTAGAAATCGATCCCAAGGAGGAGCACTTAGGCTAGCATACCCCGTCGCCCCTAGGAAGAAGAAACAAAGAGTAGAGGATCCTTGCTTGGATCATGATTCTTCTCTGGAAGGAACTTTTCTCCATCCACAGTTAGAAGCTGAAGCTTTTCAAGATCTGCGATCGAGATGACGTCCTCGATCAAAAACTGCGGAAGATGGATTAATGGATTGAGGGATTCTGCCACGTTGCTTCGATTCACCATGACGATGTCTACATCGATCTTTCTTTCTCTTTCTGAATTATGCAAGAGCTCATTCCGCCAAACTTCAAGCTCTTCCAATTTGAAAGCTACGATGGAACCTTTGATCGGATCGATCACCTGAAAGCCTTTCGGATCATGATGCTGCTCCATGGCGCACCAAACGTCATATTATATTGAGTTTTCCTATCAATCTTAAAGGAAGCAACAAGAAACTGATACTCGGCGTTGAAGCTAGGTATGATCTTCTCTTTTGATTAGATGAGCCATCAATTTATGGCTCATTTTATTAGCAGCCGGCGTCCCCGTCGAGGTTTGAATTTTCTGATGAATATCAAACAGAAGGAGGGAGAATCTATCCGGATTTATATCATCCGGTTTAATACTGTTGCATTGGATATTCGGAATCTAGATCAGTCTGTTGCAATGGCCACACTCAAGGGCGGCCTTCAGAAGAACGATTTATTGTTCTCCCTAGAGAAGAAGTATCTCATAAACTTTGTCGATCTGCTAGCTCAGACTGAGAGATATGCTTGAGTGGAAGAAGCCTTTAAGTTGAAGGATGAGGAAGCCATAGGAGAGCGGCATAGACCCACCACTGATGGAGGATCGAATGAAGTTCAACCGCACTCACAGACTCCCTCCGAACGCAAGCGAGCTCGAACTCCCCCTCGAGCTTGTCATCAAAGAAGCCCCAATAGAAGGGCGCGAAGAAGTTCTCCTTCCGAAAGGTTCCACAACTATGCCCCCCTCAATGCTCCATAAATGCCGATCTGAAGCAAGAGAAGATCAACCAAGGACGCTATCGCTAGAACCACTAATGAGGGAGGAACAACAAGGAGATCGGTCGTCTTCCGGCATCATCAACGCTATTTCTAGGGGGGCTTAGTACTTTGGCGAGCCACCATCTCTCAGCCTCAGAGCTAGGAAAAGCTTACCCCAAATTGGGAAGGCTCGTATGAAGTAGAAGAGGTCGTCCGGTCCAAAACTTATCACCTAAAGGAGCTTGGAGGAACAATGCTCCTACGATCTTGAAACTCGGAGAATTTGAGAATGTACTGTCGGTAATTTTTCTTCAATAAAACTTCTTTATTTCAACATTATTGTTTCTCAGTGCAAAAATTATGTGACGATAGGAAAGAAATAATCAAAAGTGGTCATGTTAGGAGCAGATGGAGAACCTCATCCTAACGTGGGCAAGTTGAAGGCCTCGTTCATTTTAGACGAGATGAGGGAAGAGATTCTGATAACGGCCTTTATGTGCTCCTATAGTCCGTTAGGAATATGAGGAGAACATCGTCCTAACATGAGCAAAGTCAAAAGCCTCGTTCGTTTTAGACGAGATGGGAAGAGAGATCCTGATAATGGTCCTTATGTGTTCCTACAGTTTGTTAGGAACAGGAGGAGAACCTCGTCCAAACGTGAGCAAAATCGAAGTTCTCATTCATTTTAGACGAGATGAGAGGAGAGGCCCTGACAACGGCCCTTATGTGTCCCTACAGTCCATTAGGAACATAAGGAGAACATCGTCCTAACGTGAGCAAAGTCGAAGATCTTCGATTATTTAAAACAGGAGGGGAAGGCCCATTCAACGGTCTATCTGTGTTCCTATTGCCATGTCAGAAACAGAAGGAGAATCTCATTCTAATAGGAGTAAGTCAAAGGCCTCGTTCATTTTAGACGAGGTGAGAAGAGATGCCCTGACTCGATTGGAGATAAGATCCTCTTCAATCTCGGCTGGAGATAAGACCTCCGAGCTTCAACGTCAATCTCAATAGGAGATAAGATCTTCTTCAATCTTGGCTGAAGATAAGATCTTCTTCAAGCTTCAACTTTAACGTCAACGTCAACAAGAGATAAGATCTTCTTCAACCTCGGCTGGAGATAAGATCTCCTCCGAGCTTCATCGTCAATAGGAGATAAAATCTCTTTCAACCTCAGCTGGAGATAAAATCTCCTCCGAGCTTTAACTTCAACATCAACGTCAACAAGAGATAAGATCTCCTTCAACCTCGGTTGGAGATAAGAATATGTTCCGAGCTTTAACTTCAACTTCAAACGTCAACAAGAGATAAGATCTCTTTCAATCTCGACTAGAGATAAGATCTCCTCCGAGCTTCAACGTCAACCTCAATAGAAGATAAGATCTCCTTCAATCTCGGCTGAAAATAAGATCTCTTCGAGCTTCAACGTCAACCTCAATAGAAGATTAGATCTCCTTCAACCTCGGCTGAAGATAAGATCTCCCCGAGTTTCAACGTCAACCTCAATAGAAGATTAGATCTCCTTCAACCTCGGCTGAAGATAAGATCTCCCCCGAGCTTCAACTTAAATCTCGGCTGGAGATAAGATCTTCTCCGAGCTCTAACCCTTCAATAGGAGATAAAATTTCTTTCAACCTCGGTTGGAGATAATATCTCCTTCAAGCTTCAACGTCAATCTTAATAGGAGATAAAATCTCCTTCAACCTCGGCTGGAGATAAAGATCTCCCCCGAGCTTCAACTTCAATCTCGGTTGGAGATGAGATCTTCCTCGAGCTTCAACGTCAACCTCAATAGGAGATTAGATTTTCTTTAACCTCGGTAGGAGATAAGATCTTCCCCGAGCTTCAACTTCAAACCTCGATTGGAGATAAGATATCCTCCGAGCTTCAACGTCAACCTCAACAGGAGATAAGATCTCCTTCAACCTCGGCTGAAGATAAGATCTCCTCCAAGCTTCAACGTCAACCTCAATAGGAGATAAGATCTCCTTCAATCTCGATTGGAGATAAGATCTCTTTCGAGCTTCAACTTCAATCTCGACTGGAGATGAGATCAACCCTGAGCTTCAACGTCAACCTCAATAGGAGATAAGATCTCCTTCAACTTCGGCTAGAGATAAGATCTCTTCCGAGCTCCAATTCTTCAATAAGAGATAAGATCTTCTTCAACCTCGGCTGGAGATAAGATCTCCTCCGAGCTTTAACGTCAACCTCAACAGGAGATAAGATCTCCTTCAACCTCGGCTGGAGATAAGATCTCTTCGAGCTTCAACATCAACCTCAACAGGAGATAAAGATCTCTTTCAACTTCAGCTGAAGATAAGATCTTCCCTGAGCTTCAACTTCAATCTCGGCTGGAGATAAGATCTCCCTCGAGCTTCAACTTCAACATCAACGTCAACAGAAAATAAAAATCTTCTTCAACCTCGACTGGAGATAAGATCTCTCTTGAGCTCCAATCCTTCAATAGGAGATAAGATCTCCTTCAAATCTCGGTTGGATCTCCCGAACTTTAACATCAACCTCAACAGGAGATAAGATCTCCTTCAACCTCAGCTGGAGATAATAAGATTTTTCCTCGAGCTTCAACGTCAACCTCAACAGGAGATAAGATCTCCTTCAACCTCAGCTGGAGATAAGATTTTCCTCGAGCTTCAACGTCAACCTCAACAGGAGATAAGATCTCCTTCAACCTCGACGGGAGATAAGATCTCCTCTGAGCTTCAACTTCAACCTCGGTTGGAGATGAGATCTCCTCCGAGCTTCAACGTCAACCTTAACAGGAGATAAGATCTTCTTCAACCTCGACTGGAGATAAGATCTCCTCCGAGCTCCAATCCTTCAACAAGAGATAAGATCTTCTTCAATCTCGACTGGACATAAGATCTTCTTCAACCTCGGCTGAAGATAAGATCTCTCTCAAGTTTCAACCTGAATAGGTGTAGAGTCCGAAAGAGGACTTCGACAGTCATCTTTTTTATACTTTCTTTCTTTGAATTTCGAACTCGAAAGTGGGGGACTATTGTTGGGGATAAACCCCATTTTTGTCGAAGTTCAGTCTGATGCTTAGCCTAATGCAACTGGTAATCATGGAAGAACTTCGATTGAAAATTCTCCTCCAACGGTCGGATCCTAGTCGAGCTCTTCCAGCGGTCAAATCTTAGCCGAACTCCTTCAGTCGATCGAACTTCTCAGCGGTTGAGCCATAGTCGAACTTCTTCAGCGGCTGAACTCCTCCAGCGGTCGAACTTCTTCTGGATTTTTTCTTCAATCAAATTACTTCGAGAGTCGAACTCCTTCCAGACTTCTTCCTCAGTCGGATTTCTTCAGGAGCCGAACTCCTCTTGGACTTCTACTTCAGTCGGATTTCTCCAAGAGCCAAACTTCCTCTGGACTTCTCCTTCAGATGAATTTCTCTAGGAGCCGAACTTCTTTCGAACCGTTACTTCAGTTGGATTCCTCTAGGAGCCGAACTTTCTTCCGAACTTCTCCTTCAGTCGGATTTCTTCAGGAGCCGAACTCCCTCCGGACTTCTCCTTCAGTCGGATTTCTCCAGAAGTCCAACTCCTTTCAGGATTTCTCTTTCAGTCGAATTTCTTCAGAAGCCGAACTCCTTCCGTACTTCTTCTTCAATCGAATTTCTTCGAAAGCCGAACTTCTTTCAGGACTTCTCCTTTTGTCAGATTCCTTCAGGAGCCCAACTCCTTTTGGGCTTCTCTTTCAATCGGATTCCTTTAGGAGTCGAACTCTTTTCGAACTTTTCCTTCAATCAGATTCTTTCAGGAGGCCAACTCCTTCCGGACTTCTCCTTCAATCGGATTTCTTCAGGAGCCAAATTTTTTTCAGGACTTCTCCTTCAATCAGATTCCTTCAAGAGTCGAACTCCTTTCGAACTTCTTCTTCTGATGGATTTCTCTAGGAGCCGAACTCCTTCCGAACCTCTTCTTCAGTCGAATTTCCTCAGGAGCCAAACTCCTTCCGGACTTCTCCTTCAATCGAATTCCTCCAGGAGCCGAACTCCTTCTAAGACTTTTCCTTCAGTCGGATTCCTCTAGGAGTCCAACTTCTTCCGAACTTTTTCTTCAATCGGATTCCTTCAGGAGCCAAACTTTCTTCGGACTTCTCCTTCAATCGAATTTCTCCAGGAGCCCAACTTCTTTCGGACTTCTCCTCTAGGAGCCTAACTCTTTCTGGACTTTTTCAATCAGATTTTTCTAGAAGCCGAACTTTCTCCAGACTTTTTCTTCAGTCGGATTCCTTCAGGAGCCCAACTCCTTATGAACTTCTCCTTCAGTCGAATTTCTTTAGGAGTTGAACTCCTTTCAGACTTCTCCTTCAATCAAATTTTTCTAGGAGCCAAACTCCTTTCGGACTTCTCTTTCAGCCGAACTTCTCCACCAATCGAACTCCTTCAACCGAACTTCTCCATTAGTCGAACTCCTTTTAGACTTCTTCTTCAGTCGAACTTCATCTGAATTTTTCCAGTAGATTACTTTCAGATTTCAAGTAGCATTCCTTCCGGATGATCTTCTCTAGCCGTATTTTCTTTAAGAGTCCAAACTCCTCTGAAATTGACATATGTCAAAGCTCTTCATCCCTCCACGTGGTTCCGAGTAGTTCAGTACCGGACGGCTATGACTGTCACTATCAGTCTGCTGCAGGAGATGGTCTTGAGCGATCAGCTATCAGATAGCTACGACTGTCACTATCAGTCTGCTGCAGGCAGCGCTCCTCTCATGTGACCCCGAGTGGCCAGCTACCAGACAGCTACGGTCATCACTATCAGCTTCGAACTTCATCTACAAAAGAGATCCTTCATATACATTTTCTCTAAGCTCTCTTCTTCTTTCCGAAATTCTACCGAACTCTTTTCTGAGCACTTCATTTCTATTAGTAAGAAAAGCTGACTTGATCGTCAGAGGGTCCTACCGGAGCCACCATCATCGATTTCGGATGAAATTTTATTTTGTAGATCACCAACGACGATCTCTTCTTCCTCAACTCCAGCTCGATCTGGCATCGAATAGATTCTGCACCAACAGCGCTCAAATAAGAACCTCATGGAGAAGAAGAAATCCAGGTTGAAAGTTCTTGAGTTGCTTATGATTTAGAGTATGAATTTTTTTTAGCCCTAACTTTCTTTTTTTCATCTTTTTGAATCCAAAAAATTGCCTCTGTATAGGGGATGCTATTCTACTGTGATTATTTCGAATGGTATGACGAAGAGATTTACCCACGTAGAAAGATGGTGATTAATCAGCTGAAGGAGAAACTAGATGTGAAGCAAGAACAATTCGGACACTTCTGTAGCAAAAAGAGGATGTATCAGGTGATTTTTTTTGTTTTTTGGTTATTTTTATTTATTGGTTAGTTATTGGTCTATTGTTGACGAAGAATCAATTGTAGCAGCCAAATTTGGGGGATGCTATCATTTTATAATATATTTTGAGATTCAGAACTAGTTAGTGTTGGAGTTTTATGGAACAATTATTTGGAATGTTTCTAATTCGAATGAATGAAATTCTCTTTTGTGTTATATATATACCATTCATTGTCTTATTTCATCCTCTGATCATTTCTGCTGTCAGGCATGTAAACTAAAATCTCTACAGAACCATCAAAAAATATAGTCAAATTAGCTAATCTCTATTAGCAAATATCTTTAAACTTCAGGGATCAAATGAAAAGATTTTGAATAATAGAAAGACTAATGAGATATCGATCATCCAATGAAACAATTTATTCAAACCTCTCTAAAATGTTATGTGTATGAAATGTGCAATTAAAAGATATGGACCATTCCTTGTAGTTGGCTAATTTGTGAATCAGAAATAATATAATCTTTATAAAAGAGTTTATATTGTTTATATAATCTAGAAATCTTAAGGACCAAATGGAAGATGTTTATATTATTCAAGGACCTATATTATATGCATAGAATTCATGAAAGGGTGATTTGTATGTATACAGAATGTTGGCCACATCACAAACTTCAGTGTATGAATCAATCAAGGAAAATAAAAAATGTAAAAAAATATACAGAAACTTTAAGGATCAAACATAGAAGGATTAGATAGTTCAAGAATTAATATTAACAACATTAATTAATGAATATCCATACAGTATCAAAATAGATATTTCAAGTGCTGTAGACCATCATTCAGTATATAATATCATGGATTACTAAATAACTTAAGACATTTCATATGCTATGGACAACCATTTATATTTTACTATATATTTTCAACAAAAGTTCATAAAGATCCAAACCAATCCCTCATAGCTCTTTTAGATGGCATAAATCTACCTCTATCATCCCTACCAACAGCCCTTCCAGTAGCAGAATCAATCCTTGTAGATGAAGATGAGGTACCTCGCATAGAAGATGAAGTACCTCTCGTAGCAGCAGCAAAACTAGTCCTCTCTCTCAGTAGCAGCAAAACTAGTCCTCTCTCAGCAGCAGCAACAGATGATGAATCAGTCCTATTACTACTCCTAGTAGTAGCAAATATAGAACCAGCCCTACTATTTCTCCTAACAGCAAAACTAGCCCTTCCAACAGCAGATCCAGTCCTTTCAACAGTAGATTCAGCTCTTTCAAAAGTAGATCCACCTCTTCCAACAGTATGTCCATATTTTTCAATAGTAACAGTTCTACCAGTAATGCCTCTACCGGCATAATTTTTTTCAACCGTAGTCCTTTTGGTACCTAAAATACTGCCTTCTCCAGCAGTACCATCTACTTGTACCGTCTCAATCCCAATAGATCTAAAGCCCTGTAAGGTAGCATGATCAAATGGTTAATATTTACTTTAATTTACTAAGTTAAATATTGAATAGTTATTGACATACTTATGTGCCATGATATTATATTGAAAACCTGAATTTCATGAATCTTCTACTGCCCCTCTACCTTTGGCTTGTACTAGTTCATTTTCTAGATCTTGGGTTACCCCCAACTGGTTGTCTCCTGCATATCCTGGAGTTATGTTCAATCAAATAATATTTTTCATAATGAATTTTTGTACCTATCTTTTTTAATCTACCTTGAATAGGGTTTTATGTTTCATCTGCATTTTTTCTTCTTTACCATTTTGGCCTACCAAGTGGCATATTTATTATTGGAGGTAGTAGAGGCACAAAGTTGGTCTTAGATTATATGTTCTGACTATTAAATGGATGAAATAAATGAAAATATGTTCTCAAATATGTTTTCTTTTGAAAGTAATAATGCACATACTCTTTCAACTTTTTTTAAAAAAAATAGATACATTATATGGCATATGCATATGATATACCAGTCAACTGCCACCTATAACAACTGCATTTTGTTTTATCCAAATTCACTACATATTGATTAACCCCATGTTCAACCTCATATCTACTGTCACTAGCCCATGTTGCTAGACAAAATCATGATACTTTTTTTATTTTTCTCTATCTTCTTCAAAATGTTAGGACAACTTGGATTATCATGTTTCAGCAATTGTTCTTTCTTCTTAATTGTCCTTGACATCATGGTCTTGCATATCATCTCTAGCATTTGTACTATATATTTATCCTTTGATTGTAAAATGTAAGCATTGAATATCTCAGATAAATTGTTGAGGAGCATATCACATCTAGGTCAAGTCCTAAATGTATGTCTTGGTCAGAAATGTGCAAGAATAGTCATCAATCACTGATATGCAGAAGAATCAATATGTTCTATCACATGAATGCGATACTCAAAGTCTGATTAAATTGTAGCTTTTGCAACATTCCAAAAGACATCCTTGAGCATCAATCCCTTAAACTTTATTTTGAAGTTGGCAAATAAATATCGTACGCAGAATCTATAATCTACTTCTAGGAGTTCTTCATCAAATATAGGTAGTAAGCCCTACAATAATTATAAAATATGATTAGCATATAATTAAAATAGCACATTGTACTAAAACTGCATTGGTATGTTAGAATGGTATCTTCTACTGGTCAGTAATGAATAATGTCCAGCCTCTATCCCTGTATGAGCCAATATCAAGTTGGAGAAGTTTCAAGAACTAGCTCCAACTGTCTTTGGATTTAGACTCAACAATAGTCCAAGCAATTTGATATATATCATTATTTTCATCAATCCCAATTGCAGCCATTAACTATCCTAAACAAGGATCTTTGATATGATAAGCATCTAAGATAATTATAGGCCTACAACCATTCAGAAAATCCTGCTTACAAGCAACAAAATAGACATAAAATCTCTGACATATTGGTTCACCTCTCGACTGTGGTATATCAACAAGCATTGTCACTATACTACCTTCATTTGTCCTTCTAATCTTCTTATCATAATCCTATAACCTGTTATACTGCTCTATAGTAAATCCCTCTATCATTTCCATAGCTTTTTTTCTTACCCAATAAGCTTGGAATCCAGATATTTGTGCATTGAAATCTTACTCAACCTGCACAACAACCTTACTAGGCTTCCAAGATGACTGACTCCTAAATCTTTTTAAATACTTATTGGCTATATAACTTGACTTCATATTTCTATTCCAAACCTTCGTAATACGAGGGTGTTCATCATAGTAAGATTTAATTTACACAGTGCCACCATCCTGCATCAACGAAACATGCAATTTTGAATTACAATTTTTCAAGCATACAACTCTCATCCTGGTCTTGTCATTTTTCACCAATCTCATATTGTGTCCCTCAATTATTGTATGCTCTCTTATTGCTCTTTTAAGCAACTCAAAAGACTTGAATTTTATTTCCAACTTGAATTGTACATTTGCCATATCAGTTTTCTCCTTAAATACATCAAATGTAGCTCCATGCACCTTATCATTTGAATCCCATGAATCCAAATCCTCAGACTTTGCATATTCTGAGGAAACAATCTATTGGTTTTCATCTTCTTCAATCTCTAGTTCAGTTGATTCTTTCTTTGGTTCAATTGGTTCATCCATTGTTATACTCCTCGATTCAGTTATTTCATCCTTTGGTTTACCTAATTTATGCCTAGGTACATCCTCTTCAGTTATATGTCCAGGACCCACAGCTCTTGATTCACCTTTTTCAGCATTACTTCTAGAATAATCATTATCTTGTAGGTCATCTAAATTAATGCTTCTTTCACCTTCCTCTTCACTATTTTCACAACCTCGCTTACTGTCTTGTCCAACATCTGGGCAAGATCCTTGAATGGGTACATACTTTAAATTTAGCAATGGCTCTGCAACTGAACAGGATTGTAGTTCATATTGCTGCACTGGATCCAACTTGGGCATAGCTTCTTAACCTCTAATGGCTCCTTCGTCTCTATGTTCCATATATACATGTGTCATTCCATTTGCTGGAATGTTTGAAATTATCTTTAACATGTCTTGATCTCTAAAGATAAATTTCAAATCATTATTTAGAAAAGTAAAGTTGAGAGAAATTGGAAATCCCAATATCCTCTAATATTCTCTCCAACTCTGGAATAGAGATTCTATCAGGATCGACATTATCATATATAGAAACTTGCCTTCCAATATACTGTACTATAGGCCTCAATATAAACTTCCCACCATAATAAAATATGATAGAAAAACAAGCAGAAGTCATATCCAGCAATACTTTGATAATTATCATGATAAAAATAATGAGGATGACAATGATATATTATTATATAATAATTATAGATAGAAGAAATCTCGGATGCATGTTATGCACAATAATATATGAAAAAAATTATTGTATCATTTCAAAACTTGGATAATACATAGAGAATAAGTAAGATGGGGCATCCATCATCTTCAAAATCATTTCAAAATTTGGCAAATACATAGAGGACAACTAAGATAGAGTACCCATTATCTTCAAAACTATTTTAAAACTTAGCAAATAAATAGAGGACAATAATAAGATAGATACTAATTTTTGTTTGATAAGAAAAGGCCTTCAGAGGCTTCGAATGTAGAATGACTATCAAATTTAGGCGGAGAAAGAACGACGATGTCGATTCTCACAAGTCTCTGTCTTCATCAAAGAAGGGAAGAAGAAATTTCGAAAAATAGGAGGATACGAAAAAAAATTTAGAATAGAGATGGAAAAAAGAGTTTCAAGAGGGGAAGGGAAGCACCATTTCGGAAGAAAAGCACTGGCTTGGAAAGAAAGATTTTTTTTTTAAAATTTTATGTCAGCGTCGGTACATCTGTTCAAATGAAGAAAGCTACATAAGCATCGATAACTGCCACATAGGATTTTCGGTGAGAGAAAGTCGACAAAAATGGACGAAGGGCAAGATTAAAATGGTTCAAAAAGTTTGAGGACTAAAACTTAGATTTTTATAATTTAAAGATCATTTAAAAAAATTTGATATAGTTTAAGAATTATGACATAATTTATCTAAATAATAATAATAATAGAAGGAAAAGGTTCTTCCTACTATTTAGGGTTTATTTGACTATTTTTATTGGATCGAACCGAAAATTCTATAAGATTCTGGATTGGCCCGTTGATTTGGATATGGCATTGTATCAACTAAACTCTGTTATACCCAAATCCCAGTGGAATACTTAGTTAAACTAACACTTGTTGACTAGAAGTAAGGAATTTAGAGATAAACTCGAAGGAGAGAAGGCTAAAGGCGTGGAAGGTGCTTATCAATTTGCATAGTCTTCTTGCGATTGTACCACAATGGTGGCCTTCGCTAGAATTCGGAGAGTTGGGCCTTGGGGTTGTTTGGAGGAAGGCAATTGCTATTGCATTGCATAGCCCAGCTCATTGCCTACCAACCTCTGCTAATTGATATCAACAATGATAATACTAACTAAAAAAAATATCAAATTGATATGAAAGAAAAAAAGAGAAAAAGCATCGGCAAAGTTTGGTGGTTGCATTCGAAGGATTTTTTTTATTACTATTTTAATATTTAATTCTAAAAATGCCTTCCTCTCAAACTTATTTTCAAAACTAGGTGCCACATTGAAATCACCTCTTCAATAGGTAATTTCAAGATCAGCTCAGTCCCCCAGATCGTCAGCATGATGAGAAGTCGCCAGTCCAACAGGCAAGTTCAGATAAACTCGCCTGTTCGATCGGCGACTTTGAAGTCGCCACTTCAACTGGCAATTTCAAAGATGCCAGTTCAACTGGTGATTTCATGGCTTTAAATCCCCCACGTCGGCCCCTCCCATCTTGCATCTAAGAAGGTTCTACTCTAAAAAAATCCACTCCTTACTCTTTCTACCTCTAGCTTTCTTTAAAATCTTTTCCACCTCTAGCTTCCTTTAAAACCCCTAAATCCTCTTTTTCTCCACCAAATATTCAAAAAATCCTGATAATTGCCATTCTCGTCCCTTTTATCTTTAAAATCATATCAAAAATCTTGATAATCTCTCTCCATCCTTCTGGTGTTTTAGGCATTTAGAGAATCCTTTCTCTCCCTAATCCGTGTAGTCCAGTTTGAATCAGTCTCATGGTTTCAAGAAAAGGTGGGAATATTTCGAAAGAAAAAAGAGCTCAAGTAGAAAAAGAAAAATCGAAGTCTCGGGATAGGTATGAAGGAGATTTATTTATAAATTCTGAGTCAAGTAAAAAATTTCAATCGAATTTTTCTCAACGAAAAACTGTAGGAGAAAGAATAGTTAAATTAAGTTCTTTTAGTGATTTTCGAATTGAGTTTCTTTTTGAACGAATAGGTTGGCTTTCTATGATTACATTAAGCAAACCAACATATCCTATGTTAGTTAAATATTTTTATAGTAATTTTAGCTTTGATAGATCAGCTTGTTCTATTTTATCTTTTGTAAAAGGCAAGATGATAGAATTTGACTGTGATATCTTTGGTCGAATTTTAGGTATTCTATCAAATGGTAATGGATATTTTAATATGACTTGTTGAAATCATAATAGATTAGGTTATCGAAGTTGTATTAGAACTATTTTTGAGGATGATAGTTTAGGGCAAACAAGTAAACCTAGTGCACATTTATTACCACTAGAAAATAGATTAATTCATCATATATTAACGTTTAATTTTCTGCCTAGAGGAGGTCATAGAGATAATGTATCATACATGGATATTTATCTCCCCACAAATATTCTTTCGGATGATAGAGCTAATCTGTCATATATAATAATAAGTTATATGATTGAATGCCTTGAAAAATTCAAAACCTGTTTACCCTATGGAGCTATTTTGACTGCTATTGTCGAGGCCTTTAATGTTCCTATCACCGATGATGATGAAGTTGTTGAGATCAGATCCATAGATACCTATGATAAGTCATCTCTAAGGCGTATGGGCTATATTTTTGGAGATGATGGTTGGAAGCGTACATCTACTTGTGAAGAAGAAGATCAGCTTCCGACATAGCAGAGTCCAGTCACCATATGCAGTCTGATCAATAATCTTATGATGTTTATGCATTGTCTGCTCGATGCAATGCACTAGAGACTGATGTCAAAGAGGGATTTAGACGTATGGATGAGGGGTTCGCACGGTTTGATCAGTTCGTACAGCATTTCTATCATCAATTTTCTCCATCTCCATAGGATCCTGCAGTAGATGATTAACCTCTAGCTTCTTATTGTACTGTTTAAGGCCTTAGATGATGATGAATTATATATATATATTTTTATTTTTTAATATGTAATGTTGTTTGTTTGTAATAAATTATGTATTGTTAGTCTATGTTATCCTAAACTTTATTCCAAGCATTTTACAGATGGGTCGGTCATCTAGATCGGTCAATTAGGTTTTTGGCTGATCGACCATGGGTTTAATTTACAGATCGATCGATCATTCAGGATTTCGAATTTGATCAAACAGGTAGATTGGTCAATTAGGGTTAAGGTTGGTCGACCATGGGTTTAATTTATAGATCGATCGATCGATCGTTCAAGGTTTCAAAGTTGACCGATCAGGTAGATTGGTCAATTAGGGTTAAGGCTGGTCGACCTATAGTTTGCCCGATCGACCGCGATCAGTCGACCATAATTTTAGATCGATCGACCGCATGGTGGTCGATTAGTGTCTCAGCCGATCGATCGAAAAGAATCAAGCATTTCGCAGTCAATCGCTCGGTTGACCAGTGGGCTCGAGAAAGTGCTAGAGCGATCGACCGGCCCAAAGGACGATCGATCAACCTATATTTCAGCTGGTCGATCATAGAAAATCAAAGCAAAAGGTGCATTATATCGGTCGACGGGCATGTTGGACCTATCGACCGCGGTTGGTCAATCACGAATCTCCGTCAATTCGAGTGGTCGACCAAAATTGCACTAAAAGTGCCAAACCGGTCGACCATGGTTTTGCCGATCGATCGATACAGGTGGATCGGGGCCATGACGTGGAATTCGATGTGCCGGACTGATCAGGGTTTCGGTCCTAACCTCCTAAGCTCCAACCGACTCCAACTAGCTATGCCGATCAGGGTTTTGCCCGATCGACTGGTCCAGATTGATTGGGGCCTAGAGGTGGAATTCAATGTGCCGGACTGACTAGGATTTTGCCCGATCGACTGATCCAGGTTCATCGGGGCCAGAGGTGGAATTCGATGTGCCGAACTGACCTGGATTTTGGTCCTAACCTCCTAAGCTCCAATCGGCTCCAACCAGCTATGCCGACCAGGATTTTGCCCGATTGATCGGTCCAGGTTGACTGAGGCCCAGAGGTGGAATTCGATGTGCCGAACTGATCAAGGTTTTGCTTGATCGATCGATCAGGTTCACTGGGGCCCAAGTTCACCGAACTGACCTAGATTTTGATCCTAACCTTTCAGAAATATCCTGCTTCTCTAGCTTGGTTCCAACCTGCCAAACTACTTAATATTCAGAAATCATCCATCATAACATCATCATAACACAAACGATAAATAAATAGTTCCATTGATACAACTAACAATCTGGGTTTTATAAACATGCTCTATTTAATAAATTGACTCCACATGCATATTATAAAACAAAAAAAGATCTCTCAGATGGGTTCAATAAAATCTATCAAAAAAAAAATCAAGTTCCACAAGACGGTTGTCGCTTTATCTTGGGCGGTTGCCGACGACGTAAGATAGGTTGTGCTTCACTCGGACCACCATGCTCCTCAATGCCACGATCGAAATTTATGACAGTATCATCTACAGCATCATCACCTGTAATGTCCACTATATGACTGGAAGCTCCTTGATAGGTAACTCCAAAATGCACTAGCAGCTCATCAACAGACTGAAATCGTGTCATGTCGCCATGCATGTAAGCATCAGATGACATATAATGACTGAATAAAAAGAACTCTAGCATTTGAAACCCGTGCATGTGGTATAGGGTCGACTAGTGCTGCAGTGCAGATCAGGCGACACTCCCGATGATGATGGATACTGATAAGATGATGGTGTGAATCCTGCTGCACCATACTACATGGAGATACGCTCGTGCTCATCAACTGCATGGAGTACCATCGTGCAAATATCCTGTACAATTGGCCCAGAGGTGGATAGAGACTCTGGGCTACAAAGATGATAAATATGCGACAAACTGTCACTCTGAAAAAAAAAAGGATCGATAAAAAAAAAAGTAATAAAATAATATAATAAATTGATTATTACTTACCAGATAATCAAACATCGCACTAGATCGGTAAATGAAATGATGAGTGATGCGACGGTACCACTCCATGTAATCGTCATAGTAGTGCATGAGACGATCGATTGCTAGTCCGTCCATAACATGATCTCATCGATGCTCCCATATTGCAACAAAATCATGATAAGTACTGCTCCAATTCTGATCCGGATGACCTCTAAGATCGATATGGTACAGTCTGAAATCCATGTCACATGAAAGTGGAATAACCTGACAGATCCCAAACTGTTGCATCACTCTATCGGGGTGGTACCACTCTACACTATGAAAACATAGGAGTGGCACCCAACAACGCCATATATCCTATCCTGCGAAGAAATAATCTGGTAGATGTGTAAGAACATTCAGAGTATATAGCTGCCATATTATCTTTTTTAAAAAAATATTCTAGATATTAGTATTGCAAGCCAATTTGAATCAAACACGATCGAAAAATACATAACACATATCACTTAGAAGTTTACCTGCTCAGGTCAAAGTCGATCAAGATGATATCTATACATCCGCAGCACATGAGTGGAAATCTCCATTATTGAAAAAACATCTCTCCACCTGCACAATTGAGCATCAACAATTTATGTTTTAATCAACAAAGCATATATAAGCAAATAAAACGTATTCAACATTACGTACATACCTCATGGCTAGTGATCCAGCTAGTAAGACGCCTCCGTCAGCCAAATCCATAATAGGATCTACAGGAGGTTGATCTAATCTACAGGATGTAATATAAGAAAACCTATCCCATGCCCACACCTATAGCAAAATCAAGGGTCCCGCAATCTGGTATGTATCTATCCTACATACTCTATAAAGCTTTTTGTACAACCAAGCTAGACTGACACTATCCCAACTATAGTGACCCGCGGTCTCAAAATTGGCAAGTAATGGTAAAAATATAAGATGAATTAAGTTATTAGATTTATCTAAAAATAGGCACCCTCCTAATACTTGTAAAATATATGTCCTAGCATAATGCTGTATGGCAACATCATCTGCAACATCTGGCAGTCTATCGAACTGTTCAGCTAACCATACAGTGCTCAATCGAAAACCGTTTAGTCTATCAGGGGGTGGGACAACTCCTAAAAGATCAAAACAAATCTACTGTCAATCATGACGTATACTACCTATCACTAGAAGACCGTCGACTGGTAAATCCAACTAGATGCTAATGTCCTCCAAGGTGATAGTACACTTACCATGCGGCAGATAAAATATGTCTCCATGCGCCACCGCTCTACGAATGCGGTGATCAAGTGCCAGTCTAACGTTATAAATTCAATGCAGGAGATACCATAAAACCTGGCCTGCTGTAAATATGGCACTATACGTAAATCCAATGGAGTCACCCGAGACCTAATCAGATCTCGGCGTTGACATCGTAAAAAAGTGGACTCCTGTAACATTTGATAAAAAATGGTATATAAGTTATAGATACACTTTAAAAAATTTGTACAGCAGCTAATATTAAAATTATATAAAAAAAAATTGCTCAGCTAATAAAAAAATATATTTGACCATCCTAGATGGCTGAAGAGCGATGAGTAACCTATGAATGGAGGACAGATGGATCTAACGGACCTGGCTTCATAAATACTATATGCTGCAGCCATATATAATTGTTTAGTAAAATGAGTATAGATTACAAAGATTAGAGCACACATTAAAGATTAATATCAAATTCCATTTGCTTTAACCATCAGTAAAGATTAATAAGATTAGAGAACACAGATTAATATCTAACGAAGGAGATTACAAAGTAAAGGATATGTTCATGATAACATACAAGAAATATTACAAACAACATAAGATTCATCATATAATGTTGCCTCTATTCGCTCATGTACATGCTCTATTTGTTGGACATGAACGTCTGTCATGTCCTTCTTAGCCACAAATCCGACACCTAGGCCTATTATCAACTTCTATCCAATCCATTTCATTCCTAAGTTGCGAGGATCGTGGTCTTCCATTCTATCGTAATCGAAGGGACAGTGGAACTATCAACATATCATTTATTTATTGCGATCAATAATCAGCATGCGAGATTGGATAAAATTGATACTGTAACTGTGATAGTACTCATCCATACTGTAACAACTATCAGCATATTGCCAAAAATCAATTGATACATGAGCACAAGTAGCCATCAAGTGGGAGTATGGCAAATGATAGCATTGCCATTTTTGACATGTACATGTATGCTCTGATAACCTTACAATCTGCATATTTTAATTAAATCTATGAATATATATATATATATTTATTTATTAATAAGCTATTAAAAAAAATCTTGCATTAAGAACTTACTTGGGTATTGTTGCCTCTATTCATGTAAGGTCCATGGAATGCCATTTGCACTTGAAACATCCCACTTGATCTATCGAATCTTGTTACATTATGGGATGTGGCTTTAGATTGGTTGGCAATCACTCGAGTTGTAGCAAAAGGAGTAAATCTTTCACCTCTATGTAATGCGTTCTTTGCTTAGGTACGTCTCCCATCAAAATACGATACAAATCAAAAGAAAATGAGTTGTACCAATGAAGTTACTAGTAGAAAATGAGTATTTTTTAGCACATCATTAAAACATTCAGATAAATTTATAGTCATCATACCAAATCTTCGGCCACCATCATGTGCAAGACATTATTTTTCTACTAAAATTTTAGACAACCATTGGAAGGCTTCTAAGTTCATTTTTTCAATTTTCTTCATATATTTGTCAAACTTTCTGGGTTGTGTTTGCATACCTATTCTCTTCAACAAATCTCTTAGTTTTGTATCCCTGAATCTAATATTGAAATTGCTAGCTACATGGCGTAGACAGTATACATGATGTGCATAGGATGGCTGCCAACCAAAATATTCATTTTGTACAATAGGTAATATACCTGCATGCCAATCTGAAATTAGACATATATCCTGATGTGGTCCACTAAGAGATTTTAGGCAAGCTAAAAGCCAGCCCCAAGTATCCGTCGACTTTTCATCTACTATTGCAAATGAAAGTGGAAAAATCTGATTATTTTCATCGACAGCAGTTGCAATCATCAACTTTTCTCGATACTTTCCATACAAAAATGTAGCATCAATACTGATTACAGGTCTACAGTACTTGAAGCCTACGATCGAATGTAGCAAATGCCCAAAAAACATGATTGAATGTAGCAAATGATGGATGACTACTAGGATCGCTAATGAACTTCACCCAAGATCCAAGATTAAATTGTTCTACAGCACGCAGCCACTTGGGCAATAGATCATATGACTTATCCCAATCTCCATATACCATTGTCATTGCTTTTTGCTTCGCCTTCCATAGCTTTCTATAACCAATCATGTAATTGAATCTATTGGGGATAAACCCCGCTTCTGTCGAAGTCCAGTTCGATGCCCTGCTTGATGCAACCAGTAGCTGCGGAAGAGCTTCAACGACTGGGTCCGGACCGAACCCCTTCAGTCGGTCGAACTCCTCAGCGGTTGAGCCCCTTCGAACTTCCAGCGTCCGGACCGAACCCCTTTAGAAAGAACTCTTCCTCACCAGAGTTCTTTTTCGAAGAGAAAATGCCTCCGAGAGAGAGCTTCGACTCGACGATCGGCGTCCTGCGCGCCAGGTCCATCTGCTCCCGTTGCAGCCCCGACAACCTAGGCTCCATCCGAAGCCACCGCACATGTAGAGCAGTTCAATCTGCTGGTCGGGCTCGCGACCCCATCGAGATGATACAGACCGTGCGACAACCTCTGGCAGAGACTTTGTCAGCAAATCCGCCATGAGGACGTGAGGAACCGACCTTAAGGAAGAGCATCTGGGCATACCAATCATCCTTAGGAAGGAGAAATAGAGAGCAGAAGTTCTTCCACATAAAATTTCATAAGAAGGTCGGAACGAAGTTCGGTGGAAGCGAAGGCGAACTCTCCCTCAAAGCTCATCGTCGGAATGAAGTTCGGCTCAAGTGAGGCCGAACTCCCCCCTCGAGTATGTCATCAACTAACTCCCTACAAAGAATTCACAAGGGGCGGAGTGAAGTTCAGGCAAGAAAAGTCGAGCCCCCCTCGAGCTCGTCGTCAAGAAAGTCCGGACAAAGAAGTAGGAAGTTCTCCAGTTCGGCGCGAGGAAAGTCGAGCTCCCCCTCGAGCTCGTCGTCAAAAAAGTCTGGACAAAAGAAGCATGAAGTCCTCTTGCGGAAGCTTTCGCGAGAAAGTGGAACGAAGTTCGGCGCAAGTGAGGTCGAACTCCACATCGAACCTCATCATCGGAATAAAGTTTGGCTCAAGTGAGGCCGAACTTTCACTCGGGTATGTCACCAAGGAAGCCCCCTATAAAGAATTCATAGGAGGTGGAATGAAGTTTGAGCAAGCTAAGCCGAGCTCCACCTAAAGCTCGTCGTCAAGAAAGTCGGGACAAAAGAAGCATGAAGTCCTCCCGTGAAAGCTTTCGTGGGAAAGCGGAACGAAGTTCGATGCAAGCGAGGGCAGAACAAAGTCCTCCCGCGGAATGAAGTTCGGCGTGAGTGAGGCCGAACTCCCCCCTCAAACCTCATCATCGGAATGAAGTTCGATGCAAGTGAGGCCGAACTTCCGCTCGAGTATGTCACCAAGGAAGCCCCCTACAAAGATTTCACAGGAGGCGAGATGAAGTTCGGCCGCGCTCACGACCGCCCCAGGGCAAGCGAGGACTCCCTCTTGAGTATGACTATAAGGAAGCTCCGACAAAGAGGCATGAAGTTCTCCCGCAGGTTTCACAAAGGGACGGAATGAAGTTCGACCGTGCTTACGACCTCCACAGCGCAAGCAAGGCCCGAACTTTTCGAGCCTGCCACCAAGAAATTTTCGACTGAAGGGCGCGAAAAAGTCCCTCTCCTGGAAGGCTCCGCGACTGCGCCTCCCTCAATGCTCCTCGAACTCAAATTCTCACGGAAGTTAAGAACCAGCGGCCAAGACCAGAAGGGTTACGGTCTCCTCCAAACAAGCACGATCGAAACAAGTACTGCCTCTACCATCGCGACCATGGCCACGACACCGAGGAATGCATCCAGCTCCGAGACGAAATTAAGGAGCTCATCGAAAAAGGGGCGGCTGAGTAAATTCCTCCGGCACCAGCCTGAAACAGAAAAAGATCGGCCAAGGGCGCTGCCATAGCCAGAGATGGCAAGGAGCTCAGCACTGTCATAGTCAGAGACCGCAAGGAGGTCGGCCACCTTACGGCCTCATCTACATTGCCCCGGGAGGAGCTTGGTGCATCAGCGATTCGTCGTCTTCTGGCGACAAGAGCTTGCACCAAATTGAGAAGGCCAGCATGAGGAGGTCGTCCACTCCGAAACTTATTGTCGAAGAAACGCGGAGGAACAACGCTACCACGATCTTAAAATACAGAATTTGGGGATGCGTTGCTAGTAACTTTCTTTCAATAAAATTCTTTTCTTTCGATAATATTATTTCTGGATGCGAAAACTATGCGATGACAGGGAAGAAGTAGTCAATAATTGCCGCATTAGGAACAGGAGGAGAACCTCGTCCTAATGCGAGCAACAACCTCGACTAGAGATAAGATCTCTTCCGAGCGAAGGCCTCGTTCACAAAGAACGAGATGGAGGGAGAGGCCCTGATAGCGGCCCTTATGTGCCCTCACAGTCTGTTAGAAATAGGAGGAGAATCTCATCCTAACGCGAGCAACAACCTCGGTCAGAGATAAGATCTCTTCCGAGCGATCGTTGACAACCTTGGCTAGAGATAAGATCTCTCCCGAACGACCATGGACAACCTCAGCTAGAGATAAGATCTCTTTCGAGCGATCGTTGCCAACCTCGGTCAGAGATAAGATCTCCGAGCGACCGTTGACAACTTCGGCTAGAGATAAGATCTTCTCCCGAGCGATCAAGTCAACCTCGGCTAGGAACAGGAGGAGAACCTCGTCCTAACGCGAGCAAAAACCTCAGCTAGAGATAAGATCTCTCCCGAACGACCGACGTCAACCTCGATTAGGAATAGGAGGAGAACCTCGTCCTAACGCGAGCAACAACCTCGGCTAGAGATAAGATCTCTCTCCTGAGTGACCGAGTCAACCTCGATTAGGAACAGGAGGAGAACCTCATCCTAACGCAAGCAACAATCTCGGCTAGAGATAAGATCTCTTTCGAGCGACCGTGGACAACCTCGGCTAGAGATAAGATTCTCTTCCGAGCGACCGTTGCCAACCTTGGCTAGAGATAAGATCTCTCTCGAGCGATCGAGTCAACCTCGGTTAAACAGGATGAGAACTCGTCCTAACGCGAGCAACAATCTCGGCCAGAGATAAGATCTCTCCCGAGCGACCGTTGACAACCTCGGCTAGAGATAAGATCTCTCCCGAGTGACCGAGTCAACCTCGGTTAGGAACAGAAGGAGAATCTCGTCCTAATGCGAGCAACAACCTCGGCTAGAGATAAGAAATCTCTCCCGAGCGACCGTTGCCAACCTCGGCTAGAGATAAGATCTCTCCCGAGCGACCGAGTCAACCTCGGTTAGGAACAGGAGGAGAAACCTCAATCCTAACGCGAGCAACAACCTCGGCTAGAAGATAAGATCTCTTCCGAGTGACTGTTTGCCCAACCTCGGCTAGAGATAAGTCTCTTCCGAGCAACCGTTTGCCAACCTCGGCTAGAGATAAGATCTCTCCCGACGACCGAGTCAACCTCGGTTAGGAACAGGAGGAGAACCTCGTCCTAACGCGAGCAACAACCTCGGTCAGAGATAAGATCTCTCCGAGCGAAGGCCTCGTTCACAAAGGACGAGATGGGGGAGAGGTCCTGACAGCGGCCTTATGTGCCCCACAGTTTCGTTAGGAATAGGAGGAGAACCTCGTCCTAACGCGAGCAACAACCTCGGCTAGAGATAAGATCTCTTCGAGCGACCGTGGACCTTGGACAATCTCGATTAGAGATAAGATCTCTCCCAAGCGACCGTTGCCAACCTCGGCTAGAGATAAGATCTCTTCCGAGCGATCGAGTCAATCTCGATTAGGAACAGAAGGAGAACCTCGTCCTAATGCGAGCAACAATCTCGGCCAGAGATAAGATCTCCTCCGAGGAAACCTCGACTGCAGGAGATAAGATCTCCCCCGAGGAAAGCTCGGCTGCAGGAGATAAGGTCTCCCTCGAGGAGAGCTTGGCTGCAGGAGATAGAATCTCTCCCAAATGCCTGCTTCAACCTCGACCGTAGGAGATAAGATCTCCCCCGAGGAAATCTCAGCTGCAGGAGATAAGATCTCCTTCGAGGAAAGCTCGGCTGCAGGAGATAAGGTCTTCCCCGAGGAGAGCTTGGCTGCAGGAGATAGGATCTCCCTCGAATGCCCGCATCACACTCGACTGCAGGAGATAAGATCTCCTCCAAGCCCCCGATGAGCTCAACCTCCGATCTCGATCGTAGGAGACGAAGCCTACCTCAACCTCAGTTGGAGATGGGATCTCCCCCGGACTTCAACTTCAGCATCAACTTTAGCTGAAGATGAGATCTCCCCCAAGCTTCAATCTGAACCAGCACGAAGCCCGGAAGAAGACTTCGGCAGTCGCCTTTTCTGCACTCCCTTTCTTCGAGTTTCGAACTCGGAAGTGGGGGGCTAGTATTGGGGATAAACCCCGCTCCTGCTGAAGTTCAGTTCGATGCCCTGCTTGATGCAACCAGTAGCCGCGGAAGAGCTTCAACGGGCGGGTCTGGACCGAACCCCTTCAGTCGGCCGAACTCTTCAGCGGCCGAGCCCCTTCGGACTCCCAGCGTCTGGACCGAATCCCTTCAATCGGACAAACTCCTTAGCGGCCGAGCTCCTTGAACTCCAAGCGGTCGTGTTTTAATGGAATTCCCCAGCACCCGAACTCCTCAGCAGTCATCCCTCGGCCGAACTCCTCAAGCGGCCGTCCCTTCAATCGATCGAGCTCCTCCGAACTCCTCTACGACTGAGCTGCTCCCGAGCTTTCCCTTCAGTCGAACTCTCCTACAAGTCTAAACTCCTCTAGATAAATTGTCGCCATCAGTCTGCAACAAACGACAAGATCGGACGATATGGCCGCCACTACTGGCGATACCACTCTCTCCGTAATCAGCCCCATGCAGTCCATGATCTGCCAGTATGGCTATCACTATCTACCTGACGATGCCTTCCTCTTCGTACCGAACTCCATGCGGCCCCAATGGCTCTCTGTCAGGCAGTATGGCCATCACCATTAACTAAGCTCCGCCTATAAAGGATCCTCCAGATACGCTAATCTCTAACCTCTGGGACCTCTAAGCTCTCCTCTTCTTCTCTAAGCTCTGGAACTCATTCCAAGCACTCCATTCCTATTGGCCAGAGCTGACTTGATCGTCAGAGGGTCCTACCGGAGCCACCCTCCCACCGGCTTTAGATGGGATTTTGTTTTGCAGATCTCCGACAGCGAACTCATCGGCCTCCACTCCAACGAACTCCGGCGATGATCAGTTTCTGCGTCAACAAAATCTATTCTTTATGACTGCACTAATACTCTTGAAGAAAATTGTGGGTACTTTTTTTACAAGATCACGTATCTCATTAGCGATAAAATTCGAACTAAGTCCAGAATAATCTTGTGAAAGCACGATCGAAATACATGTATGTGGACCAATATATCTTATAATTTTAAAAAAATCAGCCCGCTTAATGGCTCAGAGCTTCCAATTACATCTCGACTCCGTATTCTTACATTTAACAATCCAAAGATTTGGATTTGAGTTAACAACATTGAATTCATGATGTGTGTCCACTGAATACTGTCTTACAGTAATTTGTAGTTCTATCTTATTTGCAAAATGGAGCCCTTTATGTATCACCTCTTTCCTAGATACTACAAGATGCTAGCAATCCAGAAGATGTTGATGCATTGACAGTCATCCAATCAATGCTCCTAAATGTAACTGAGGGAGCTTCAAACACCGAATAATTTGGATGCTCCACATTAGGTAAGAAATGTACATCATGAGATGTACCTACTTGTTGAGCATCATCATCCATACCTTCTTCACTATATACATCTTCCTCAAAAAGCTGATTGTCAATATGAACAGCATCTTTGGCCATCGTGTATAGTGAGGCTTGTCTGACAATAGGTTCTGGTACATCACTATCCATTGCCAAATGAACCTCTGTATCTCTTGAACCAATATTCAGCGGAATGTTGGCCATATAGGGACTAGAAGCTCCAATATGTTCACTTGTTTGTGTTGTCAATCTAATATCCCGATCGGCTACTTCATCGTACTTCGAATCAAAAAAAGTTCTGGTGTCCTCAATAGATTGCACATTAATGTATAACTCCGCACCGAATAAATAAGAATGTGAACTTATAGTTGAAAATATTATCTCCATATCTTCATCATCAGCAATCAGAACATATTCGTATTTCAGAATTACTAGCTGCACAATAGTGGGATATCTATATATTACTATTATTTTATTCATACTTCTATCTATATGAAAAATTCTATATAATTTATCCTCCAACTTCTCAAATTTCATTCAATATTTCAATCTAATGCCCTTTTATTGTCGACTAGTACTCTATTCCATATGGTCCTTTGACCATAAAACTATTGATATAGCACAAGACTATTACTATTTTTGTCATTTTTACTACCTACAAAATAAATTAATCAGATTAGGATAGATCAAATTATTCAAATTGATCAAATACATGCTACAAATTAATTTAATCTAGTATTAAATTGCACAACTTAATCAAATTAATCTAATTCACATAAGTTAATTCAAAGTAAACTAATTAGTATAACCTAATTTACTTAGATACATAAATTAAACTTAAATTATATTTATATTTATTAAATTAATAAAAAATAAATAAAATTAAAATAAAATTATTACAACATAATAGAAACATGACATGGATTTAAAATATAGTTTATATTATTCAAATTTATGATATAAATTAATTTAATTTAACATTAAATTGACATAACTTAATCAAATGATAGAGTCCAGATAAGTTATTTCAAAGTAAAATACTTAGCATAATCTAATTTACTATAAACTAATTCAAGTTTAATTTAAATTTAATTATAATTATTTAAATTATAATAAATTACAACATAATTAATACAAGGTTACAGAAATTATAGCAGTTATAATTTACATAATATAACTAATATATTTAATTTAATTATTATAAATAAAATAAAATAATCTAACATAAATTAATTATAATAATATAAAAATATTTAAATATTAGTATATAAAAAATATCTAATTTACTTGATTGAGGACCTTGATACAAAGACTGCAGGATCCGAACTTGAGGGGGGTGCTGGGGATCGGGGGTGGAGCCAGAGATCGAGTCGAGTGGGAAACTATCGGTCGGATGACAGGAGATAGGAGGGACTGGAGGTGGGGTAGGAAACCCAAAAAATAAAAAAAATTAAAAATAAACCAAAATGGGTCGGATGGGGAAACCAGGGGTGGGGTGGGAGGATCAAGGGTGGGGTCGGACGGGGGCAGGAAACCAAAAAATCAAAAAAAAAATAAAAAACAAAATCAAATGGGGTGGACGAGAGAGTGGGGAGCCCAAACAGGGCAGATTGGGGGGCTCGGGGGCCGGGCATGGGATTGAGGATCGAGTCGGGTGGAGATACAACGGTCGGATGGCATAAGATGGACAAACGGTCGGATGGAGAAGGGTGTCGAATGGTAGGAAATAAAAATATTGGTGGAGGGGATGTGGGGATGATCCAACTGAAATCGTCGGTTGAATGGACGATTTTACTAAAAGTCACCTCTTCAACAAATGATTTCATGTAGTACATGTGGCATACATAGTTGCACACGTAGAGGGTATCTGGCTTGAAATCGTTCGTTTCAACGTGGCTCCTAATTTTAAAAATAAATTTATGGGGATAGTTTTTAAAATTAAATATTAAAATAGTAATTAAAAAAAAAAATCCGCGTTCGAATGGTTGTGTGGCTTGGGTTTCCGCCTCGGATTCGCCGCAACTTTCCGTTCCGGGAACGCGCGTCCGAATCCTTGTCCGGTTGTCCCGGACGTCACCGCTTCGCGGCCCATCGTTTCGTAACGATCCCCTCGTCGTCAGATCTGACGGCACGCTGACGACGCGAACCCCCCTGGCTCGTCTCTCTCTTTATCCGTATCCTGCTTCAGCACTAAATACCGAGAATACCCCATTCGTCGCCTCAAAGATACGACACAATATGGTGATAAATTACCAAGAATGCCACTCCCTCGACCCGTTCTGACGTCGAAGGCCCAAGTTCTTTGACCTTCGCGGCGGAGGCGACCACGGCGTGACCCGGTTTATATTTTCTGCGATTATCTCGAGCTCGGACGGCCATATAGAGAGAGATAAGGCTTGTCTTTTCATTTGCTTTATTAAACAAAACCTCACCACCACGTGCCTTATTGGAGGATAAAAAGGCCCAACTTTAGCTAAGTTCATGATATCTGCTTGGACTTTTCACAACTCATGTTTTTTTTCTTCTCATAAAATCTAGATTGTAAGCATCAGTTATAAGGTATACCTAACTAGATCAGATTTATTAGAAAGATGGCCATTGTTATGGTTTATGCTTGGTTAGCCTATATAGGAATTTAAACTTGGCATATCGTTATAAATATAGTTGGAGCTGTATGATGAGTTGCACTCATAAAGAGCAGTCTATGTATGTTATTGTAGGGCCCCTTTTTCTCATAGCAACAATACCCTACAGATGTTCCCCATCAAAGCTTTGGTTGGAGAGGAAAGAAGGGCTAGAATTCGGTATCAACAAGTATAACTTTAAACATTTATTTTATTACTCTCTACATTACTATGATCCATCTTGACATTATGGTTTTACCATCACCTAGTATCAGAGCAGCAATTTGTGCATGGTGGAGCATGGGCATCAAGAAAACTTTAATTTAATTCCAAGATCACATGATAAATAAATAAGGATTTTAATTTTCTAATTTATGAATTAATAATTATCCTAATTTTGTGAAGGCCTAAATCTCTCTTTTCAAGATTCAATCTATGTTTCTATGGCATTCTAAAGTTTAATGTGTTTTTCAATTGATTAATAAAATAAATAAAATGTATTACATAAATGTCAAAGTTAAGTTGTTATTTCCTTATTATTTTAGATTAAACAGTCATATTTTATGAAAGTCTAGTGAGCCCTTCTTCCTCTTCATCAAATCCCTGTTTTGCCACATTGGCTCAATCTACGTTTTGGTTGTTCAATTCATGGTCTAAATAGATTGAATCAAGCAACCCTATATTTATGGGACATCTTCTTTGTTATTTCCAAACTAAATAAAATGCTAATTTTAGGTTGTATCAAAACCCTTCTCCTATCTTGGTTGAAACATTGATTATATTGGATTTCATGGCTTTGAATCATTTTTGATTTTGATATATTAATTTTGGATTCAATTTCATGTCTTTTACATGAATCCATGGTTTACGAGGATTTAAAGATGCCTAGAAGTTGATCTAAACAGCCCCTTCACTTTGGCTTTATGCATGACAATTAGCCTTCCATTTTTTTTTTTTTTTCAAAAATTTATTTAGAGCCACAAAGTTGAAAATTGAATCAACGGGACCCTTCCCCTCATCAGCTTTATAATATTGTTAACGCTGTGTCTAAAACAACTGAACTACCCTCACCCAGTATTGGTGCAACTTACAAAATGGAGCAAAATACAATGAAGAATAGAAATTTTTTATATTGAAAATGATGAAACAAATCAGGTTGAGGCATAAAAGCCTGCTCATTTTAAGAAGATTCAAGTCCTCTATGGTTGACAAAGCCCACAAATCGGTGTTGTAGGTCTCTTTGGCTCATTCCTTTTAAGATACAACAGTCCAATTGGATCATCATATAGCTCAAGATTAACTCTGTACAAAAGGTTGAGCCCAAAGCTCTACCTAATGAACTTTTTTTGCTAAAGAACTCTCAAGACTTCTTTGTAAATGGAATAAGGATAATGTATGTTGAGTATTGTGTGTTAGAGGCTAACGGTGAGGGGTCCTTTTTATAGGCTCATCGAGTCTTCTCAAGTTAATATTGATCAATTATTAGCCAAACTAATGAGCTAGAGAGAGAGGATGTTAAATTCTTATATTACAAAATATAAGAGTAATTAGGCATTTAGTGGGAGAGTGAATATTTCGTTACAAAAGATAATGAAAATAATGACCTCATTAGTATATGAATAATGGAGTTAATACATAATGAGTAATGGTGTCCAAAAAGAAACTTCCAACCATTCATATTCCCCA